>OMNZ01069219.1:2420-21991 GCA_900303255.1 Lesueurigobius sanzi | reverse complement strand
CCTATTGCCTGAACTTAAAGACAAATTAACTCATGCCTAATCATAACAAGCTAAAGGGGGAATTAAGAGAGAAATAACAGGGCTGTGGGAACATAGGGCTGACCCTGTTATATCAGGGTCAGCCCTGCAGGGTGTCTCATAAAACGATGGTATTTTTCCATGATTTGGCCTGTCGTCCACATTACACCGGAGGATTCTGCCATTAAAAACAAAGTTTTCTAAAAACTCCGACCAAGGTGAAGATTTGTGAAAACTCTGTTTATGTGTTTATTTGCGTTTGTGTGTGGTCATAAGCGACCAGGGTTTTAGGGCTAATCGTCACTGCCTGCACCAAAATATACTCCGGTCACGTGACGTCAGTGTTTACATTCAGAGCAGAGGCAGCAGGACGCCCTCAAACTGAGTTCGTTTTAACCATAGTTCAAGCACTTTTTGGTTCCCGGAGGAATGGCGGGAGAATTGTCGAATGTCACGATCCTCGCTCCTGTCGTTGTCGGAGATGCTCCGCACATCGAGGGGTAGTCCACCATAATGGCATCACCGGTCAGTGTGGTGGAAAAGTAGCTCTAACGCTGTGCTGCTTATCTGACGAGGTCAGTGTTGACAAGAGACAGAAGTTTACTCTAACGGGATAGAATCTGGGGAACTACCGCAGTTTGGCAGTTTGGCTAATGAATGTGCATTAAAACACACTTGTGCAGTTAATTATGGATGGCTTTTTTTTTTTAACGAGGTTGTGTGTACACGGTTTGAGGAGGATCTTCGGTTTTACAAATACCCTGCTACGTGTGGACAAGGCCTAAGATGTCAAGGAACAAAACTTGACAGAAATCTCAAAATTCCTCACAGAAAAATGTACGTCTCGCATTCAATTAAATTAAAATATATGTAAAAATATAGAGCTGAACAGACAATAACACCAAGTTGATTGAAAGAATAACATTAGGCACATTATATTTCTAACTAAAATTGATCATAGCCACTTACAATGGCCTTTGTGTCGAGGTCTGTTTTTTTTCCATCTCCTTCCCCAGCAGCACTTTAGAAGAGAAAAGAGGAGAAAATGTGAATCAGAACTAAGCTACTTAACTACAATGAATTAAGGGCTAACATTTGAAAATTTGATACTGAAATTACTGTCATTACGATGCATTATGAGGGAGCAGAATGATTGCTTTGGCCCTGTTTGGAGACAATGGCGGACTCCGGGGAAAGTAGACTTGGGGCAGGAGTTGATTTTATGGCCCTTAATGATAGGTGAACTGTGAAACCTCCATTCTCGGTGTCATTTGGAGCCATTTCACAAGTCACTCCTTTTGTTACAGACTAAATAATAACGCGGCTGATGCAAATGGCCCCTCTTCGAATAAAGCCCCAGCGTGAGACTTCCTGCAGTTTATTTTTTTTTATTTTTTATGCTACATGATGGACTGTAATGTACAGTAGATGCAACGCAAAGTGGTTTTAAATGGCACAGGCTGGTGGTCGCCGCGGCATAAAAGTGCAACAGCGAAAGGAAGAAATAAGAAAAATCACAATCATGCAAACACTTGATATGGGCCGTTTCCTTGACATCACACAATGGGCTCATTGTGCAGAGTGCTATATCCACCAGAAGCACAATTGCGTTGGATTTTCCAGTAATTAGTAATAATTAGCTACTATTTCCTTTGTTAGAGCGCCATTCCCGTTTCTCTCTAAGTAACGCTAGCCTGGCCTTAGCCTTCCGTAAATTCCGGTCTATTATCATTTCCCTAGATGTTACGTCTGGGTCTGAAGAAGAAGAAGAGCTTTATTTGATCTCAGTGGCCATACATGGGATACATCGGTTGAACGTCATCCTACCATTCAGCGAGCGGGGGAGGCGGGTGTTGTAGGTGACGTCAGGCATATGCAGGAAATGATAATTCACCGGAGTTTACGGATGGCTAAGGCCAGGCTAGCGATTGGGTAAAATCAGATCCAATCGTTTCAAACTTTAAAAGGAGTTGACCCCTCCCACCTGAAAACGGAGCTCAATTGAGAAGATCCAGACCCTCGGTACGAAATGAGTACGAGGGTATGGTAAGACCAGGCTAAAGTAACGCAGGTGTTTATTGTATTACAGCTCGTAGAAGAGGAGCGTGCCTCATATCCAGCTCTCATCTCTTTCCAAAGAGAGAGAGAACGTAGCTGATCATTGTTTAGGAAGTTAGAAAGAGTATTAGAGACGGTGATTGGCTAATTGCCATGTGTTTGTGGACTTCAGAGACATCCGTGAGTGATGTTTATTTACTTAGCAGTTATTTTATTGCTGTTAGCCTGCACATCAGTGATGCACGGGTCGGCTTTTTCTCTGAGCCGCCCCAAACCAACCCGAAGAAAATCAGATCCGATCCGCCCGACCCTAAAAACTGGGTCTCAATTTGCCAACCTGACCCCATCCAAGCCGCACACATTAAAGTAACTCTGGAAGCCTCTCTGAGGAGCAGACCATGTCAACGCGAGTTTACAGAGTAGAAATGACTCTTTTGTTTACATCTAACAAGCTGCTGAAACACGTTTGAAATACGGACTTATCAGGAAGCAACAAGCAGAAACAATTTACTTTTACCAAGTCATGGATCTATCAAATGAAACGGGAGTTTGGAGTAAAGTGGTCCATGCAGGACTCAGGAGCAGGAGCTTACCTTTCGACCAAGAGGGTCGCATGCCGCTGCTCTTTTTCTCTCAAGATTCAAGATCCTTTATTTGTCAAACCATGTGAATGGTTTGAAATTATGTTTCTCTCATCCTTGTTTGTGGAGCAGGGGGAGGGGAAAGAGGGGAGGGAGGGAGTTCAGCTTCCCGATGGCCCTGTGTACGAAACTGTTCCTCAGTCGACTGGAACTGACCCGTAGATTCCGCAGTCTCCTCCCTGAAGGCATCACCCTGAAGAGACTGTGTGATGGGTGCGAAGGGTCCCTGGTGATTTTGATGGCTTTGCGGGTGAGACGGGTGGAGTACATGTCCTTAATAGTTCATGTCCGTCTCTCTCTTGAGGTTTGTAATCCTGTTAGATATTTGTCTCATCATTTTCATCATAGTCCCAGTAGGCCCTGGCTGTAGCATGTAGTTAGTTTGGTGCTCGTTGTGCAAGCATTTGGCGCATGGTAAGCGACAGGCGCATCATACTAAAACTTGGCAAAATGATAAATTAAAAGGCTAGTAATGCATTTAGCCTATTAAACTGGACATTCAACAAGGCACAGCCTACTTAGAGAGAGGTTTATGGATAATTATGCATTTTTTGCGCAGATTGTCATCTCATTTGGGTATCCGAACCGCGCCTCACTACTGCACATTCTAATATCATTGTGCATTTACGTTGTTTGTCCATTACCTGCTGAAAGACGTCAGGTCAGTTGTTTTACTGCGGTGTGTTGTAACTTTTGCCTTGCTTGTTGGCGTGTCGGTGTCTGAGCTACAGCGGTAACGCTATCCCTGGTTCAGTGAACACGGTCTCGTCAGCCCGACTTCGAAAATGAAGTGCGTCACTTTGGGTCATGGTGTATTCATGAGAATCGGGGAATTGTGACATTCACTGTTTTCACAGTATGTCCTATTTATAAAAAAATATATTTTATTTCTATTTCTATTTTATAATAATAATAATAATAATAATGGCTTAATACAACATTTATAACATTTGTAATGCGCTTTACAAGCCTGTGTCACAAGTTTCTCAAAGCGCTACACTGTTGTCATTATTCTTTCTCTCCATACCTGGTGGTGGTAAGCTACTATTGTAGCACAGCTGCCCTTGGGTAGACTGACGGAAGCGAGGCTGCCAGTCCGCGCCATCGGCCCCTCTGACCACCACCAACCAGTCACTGTCACACAACATTCATACGGGCGGTGGAAGTGTCTTGCCCAAGGACACACAACAGTGCAGCTGCAGGAGCCGGGATTCGAACCCCCGACCTTCCGATCATGAGACGACCCGCTCTACCATCTGTGCAACACCCGTCACCCGCAACAACACAAGCCATCAATACAAAATAAAGATACTCCATGTTGCTCACTGACCTGTTAAAACTGATTGGTAAAGGGTAAGTAAAAGTAATTTAAAAATGAGCAGAAAAACTAAAATAGCAATCCCTCAATTCAATAAATTTGATTTAGTATATAGACATCAGTATCAATACAATTGATGCTGGCTCCAGTATTAAAATACCAATATTTTGGTATCAATCAGCCCATACCTAGTAATTTCATTTTTGAAATAAAAAGCTCAAACAAAAGGCTAAAACTAAATTCAAATATTTGCTAGGAGATACACTTAAGATAATGTGTTAGTGCTCACAACATTATTGGAGTAAACTCTTTCACTTATTTCCCTTTTGTGAATGAGTGAAAGCTGACGAGTGAATAATGGACTTTCTGATGCAAACGTCTGTGTTGAAAACAGTGGAATGACAACATTAGCATCATGGTTGTTTTGGATCTGGCAAGTCACGGATTTCGAATCATAATTCATCCAATCAAGCAAAACTAAAAATTGTTCCAAATAAAACTTTGAAACAAACAATAAAATAATCTTTCATCAGTATGTAATCAGTGTAAGAAGCGTGGTTTATTTTGGGCTCATTTTGAAGCAGTTCTCTGGCCGCGGCTGTCGTCTTGTGGTGAAAGTATCTCTGGTGTTGACACAAAGATAAAGAGTTCAGTTCAGAGCACAAACCACAGGCCTATTGTCCCCACATTCACCTCTGCAAAACCACTGTAATCACACACAAATGTTAGATCTCATCTCTGGGGTTGTGTAAACATTTTATTCACAGTTTTTCTCATTTAGTATAATTCAACGGCGTGTTGTCATGACATGGGCACATCTGCAACAGTTTCAAAGCCAAGTGCCAAATAGTGTATACAAAATCAGGACCTCCTTCAAATCCAAGGCCATGGTTGGAGTTTAAGGTATTTATTGGAAGTTTAGTATCTTTGGGTTTTGTTCATGAACGAGGGGATATGTTCTATCATACAGTCATGAGCTCTGAGTGAAGGATGGCTTCATTTAATGATGTGACGTTCATGACTGAATAGGATCTTTAAAGTGAATGACTCGAATCCGATTTTGGAACGAGTCATTTTTTTGCAGTGTTTTTCATTCAATTTTATGCAGATTTACATAGAAACAGTATAACAGCAGAGCAGGCCACACCAGGGAAAGCCTTTTTCGCCAGGCATCATTTGTGGAACAGTTTATTCCTCTGTATCTAGAATATTAACACTTGTCAAGTCTAGCATAAAAAGAACCAGTCTTTTGAACCACTCTTTGAAATGAACAAATCCAAAAGGTTCGTCTGCCATCAAAGAGCCCTAAGTCCCATCACTAGTTTCTGTAGAAATACAATACAGTAAGGAGCTCAGTCACCTCCAAGGACCTCGGAGTAGAGCTGCTGCTCCTCAGCATTGAATCAAGCCCTGTGACTGCCGACTCACACTGAACCCTGAACAGTACAGTGCAGCCACATGAAACTAACTCACTAACTCACAATCGCTGCATTTGGCCCCCATGCCTTAAGGTCACAGGGGCACAAAAGCTTGAAACACCAGATTTGGATGCTTGTGTATTTTGAAGAGACGCTAGTGACAACTGTCTAAGACGCTCAGGACGCGTGTAGGAAGGGGCTTCTCTGTTGCAGACAATGGCAGATGCTCCCAGAGCCACAACAAAACAATATTTCCCTCATCTCAGAGCAGTGTTTAACCCACAGTGGGCTAAAATGGGCATGATTCATGTGAGAGCATAGACAGGATGTAAATGCTGTAAATGCGATGTTATGACGAGGGAACTGCAACAATAGCTGCTCTTCCATTGTTTTCATTGTTTTCCTGCTTCTTCCTGGATTCATAACCTGAAATGCGTCATTGCGTCACTAGAGCGAGCCTCTCTGATTGGTTGCCGTGCTTGCGTCTGTCTCCAAAAGTTCAGATTATTGAACTTTGGCGCCCGCTGCTTGGAAAGCTTGGGATGCGCGTCAGCGCGTCTAACATTTATTTTGAATGTCCAATTGTCCATGCAGCCTTTGGTGTGAACGCTCCTTTCGTTTGTCCACCTCTGTTATAGACTCACAATAGCCCTGCGCAGTACGGGTCCGGTTACCGAGGCCGTACGGCGCAAGGAAAGCACTCCCTAATCAAGCTGTGGGAATATGATGAGCCAAACAGGAAGTCAGATTTCACAATAAAACCAGCAACCAACTCATGCAAAAAACAACAAAATAGAGACACACGTCCACAAAGGATATTTGTGCACAGACAACATGTTTAACCCTGGAAGAGGGAAAACTATCTCTGTAATTGGAATATATGAGGATTTATGAGGGCAGGCACAACAAGGAGGATCATTATAAGATAAGACTTCATTGATCTCACAAATGAGAAATGTACTTGTTTCAACAGCTCTTAAGACATGATCACAGAGGGGGGTGCAAAAAAGTCATGTTTTACACACAGTGGATTGAGCCGTATTGGGAAAAGGGGGAATTATGGGAAAATACCCAGCATTCGGACACTACTGTGAGCTCTTCAAACTTTTCAATAGCTTTTAGGCGAAGACAAAGTCCACTACTTCCACCTAAAATAGTGGTAAATCAATTTGTAACACTGAATCTTGAACTCTGCAGGGACAAGGTTTGAAACGACTCTACCACATGATCATAACACTTTAATTCTTTCTTTCTTTTTTTCAAAGGAAGTAGTTTAGAGGTGTTTTGTGGCTTTTGAGACGTGGTTAATCTTGTTGTTGAATAAAACATAGTATGATAATTACAGGTTAATTGTACTGTCACTCTGTCGTGTCAAACTGTCAGCAAGGTAATTGTAAAAGCAACACCTTCCATGTAAATATGCCACTTATTTATGATTTTTACAACCTTTAATTATAGGAAGTCTAGGAAATATTACAAGGTTTTTAGTCCAAGCCTCATTCTCCGTGCCTTTTTAGATTCTAGATGGGCAAACTAATTATATCTTTAGCCTGGAGAACTAATGCTGATTATGTGAGTCTCCAAAATCCTTTAATAATTCTTTAAATGTTACTAAAAACTCCTTGTAAAAATAGTTCGCAAAGCTCTGACTCACTGAGACTAAGAGGTGGCAGATTTAGTGAACATTTCTCATTATTTCTACAGTAACCGCGTGGATACCGTTTAATTTTAGTACAACAGAGGAAAGCAGAACAAAAACAGATCATAGTGGTGTTTTTAAGATTAAATGTGCAACTGTGGAAGGTGTTTTGTCATTTTGTGCTTTCATTTTCTCAATGTTGTCAAACTAATGCGTTTAATTCCTCTGCAATAAAAGCACAAATATTAGTTCTAGGTATATTAGTGAAATAGTTTGTACAAATCGCTTCACCTTGCCTAAATTGGAGACAAACCTTTCATGAATCTGTAGTTTTTAAATCATTCCTGTGTTTGTCCTGCCGGTGCTTGCGTGTGCACGGCCTTTAGAAATTGTTACACTGCCAATAATTATATGCAAAGCTACAAGTCAAGGGCCAAACAACAATAATAAACATGTCTGTGTCGAACGTGCACTTTACATTGTGTTGGTGAGCCATTACAGAAGCCACTGACTGATGGAAATGTAACATCTGTGGTGAAGATTCATCAGAGCAGAATAACTATTGCAAAAAACACATCATCAGTAAAGCTAACCTGTGTCACGATGGTCTGATCTAGTGATGGGATTGATGGCTCTTTACAGGGAGCCGAATCTTTGGGATCTGTTGAATTCAAAGAGCTGTTCAAAAGAATGGGTCTATGTCATTTTTTTTGTAAGCCAACGAGAAAACCCATAATATGAGACCTTTGAAATGAGTGTAAGGTGAATAAAACTATCTACAGTCAAGGAAAATAGGTGACAACTGACACTGTCATTTTTAGTGCAAAAAATATTTCCCTCATAACTTTTTCTTTGCCCTTCAGCCTCTTTTGAGGGTTTGATCAATTTCTTCTGTAGAAAATTTGATTAAAAAACAGAAAAAAAAAGACACAGCTCTTTTCATAAATGAGATCTGATTCAAACCATTTCTAAAAGAGCCGTTCAAAAGAGCTGATTCGGTCATTCTTCTTCTGCCCTTAAATCTTTAGACTTGGACTTTTACATCATGTACCTAATGGTTTTGATGATTCATTTGGGCTTGTTTCTTGTTTGAGCACACTGACTTGTCCTATAGCTGTTTTCGAAATATAAGTGTTGCCTTTTTGTGGTAATTTCAAAGTAGTTATACTGTGCTAAATGTATTTGAATTAGTATAAATCATATTGAATCTATGGGACTTGTGATATGACTTTGACTTGCACTCAAAGAGTTGCCTTGGACATCAGAGACTTGTGTGCACCTCTGCCCCCCCCCACGGTAAAACAATATTGTTTGTAAAAGTCTCATGTCAATTAAATGGACCACTAAGCAAGTTAAGTGAGTTATAGAGATTTAGATTTTTTTGATTTCTAGGGAAACACTGTTTGATGCACACATGGCCAAATAAGTTTCAAGTGATAAAAAGTTGAAATTGATGGAGAAATTGAAGGGGACATGGGACAAAGAGCTCAAAAACTGGCCACTAACACTGCCCAATGACAAAATGAACTGGTCCAAGTAGGGATCAAACCCACAATCTTCAAGCTACAAGGCGACTCCCCCACCATCTGAGTGAGCGTCACACCCAACGACAGGCCCGGCTTGGTAAAGGCTACATGACTCTGAAGTATAATAACAACATGCCTCCTCCAGTGCTCATGAAACAGGCTCCAGATGCTTATTTCTGTTTGCACGTCTGCACATCTCGCCGCACTCTCCCCTGTCCAGAGCTGGAGGTTGTGTAGAGCATAATCAGAGACCCCCTCACCCTCCCAACATGGCCCTTCTGCCCCCCCCCCCCCTTGTGTCCTCTCCAGCAGCAGCACACAGGGGCCGATCGTCCAGAATGGGCCCCTCTCTTCATAATTGCACCTCCTGGACTGCCCCGGCACCACCAGCCCGCTGCTCTTCCTGCTAATTAGTCCACAATGTGAGCCGTCAACATGCAAACCCCCCCCCCCCCCCCCCCCCCCCCCCCCCCCCCCCCCCCCTCCCCCCGCAAACAACAGCACTGTAAAACACAAGTACATATATTTACTTTTATATTGTCTTACATTGACGGTTGGGACAGTCTGACGTGGCCCATAGTTGTGTGTGTACATTAAGCCGACTATAAGGGTTGATTGTTTGTTTCCCTGCTGGTGTAGACATTACGGGAATCTATACATTACTTTCTATTTGCCTGTAATATTGTATGTTCTTGTATAAAACAGTATATTTTTTCTTATGTGTATTATACTAACATTGTAGTAGTTTGTTTAAATAAGGAGTCTGAAAACTTCAATGTTTTATCCACAAACAGCAAGTGAATGCATTGTTTATTGATGAAATGAATATAAAACAATACAACTTACTAATTAATAGGGAAAAAAGTGTGAAATTATATTAATTTTATTAGATAATTTGAACAATTGTTTGTCATTGCCCTTATTCTGGCTCAACTATTTACAGGAATTCCTTACTCAAAACACTCGATTTGCTTAAACCAGTCGTCCGATTAGGTTCATATGGTCTTCTCGTAGCCATGCTGGTTTCGTTCATATAGCCAGACCTGTGTGTTTGTTTTACCTTGATAGTTTTGGCTGCTTCTGCTCCTTCCTCAGCGTCATCTGCAGTCTGACTTCTTCAGAACTGTGACCCAGGTGTAACAGAGTTGATACGCCCCCTCGTCCCGGGTGACAGTCTGGGGAGCGCGCTTCCGGACCTCGATGGCTTCACCGATCCGACGGTGGTTTTTGTTGCTCTCTGTGCCGATCGCATGGGCGTTATCCCAGTCCGTGAGGAGGGAAACTGCGCCAAAAAACCTGTGTAAATCGGCTGAAGACATCAGTGTAACGTCACGTAACACAACTGTCAAGATAAAACAAACACACAGGTCTGGCTATAAGAAAGAAACTAGCATTGCTTACTTAAACCAGGTCCTTAATTGCAAGTGTACTACTTAAAATTGGTGCATAGAATGTTGAATCTGATTTATTATTACAAAGTGTTCATGTTCATGAGTTTGAAGTGTGGTCTTTTAATAGACAAAATTGAATTGAACGTGCTTTAATCACACATTAGTGCTGCACATCCATTTAGCACTATTAAAAAATGCTTAGTAAATCAAGCCCTTAGTGTTTTTCATCAAAGCTCCCCTGGTTTAGATCAGATAATGGCATTTAATATAACTTGGACAAGTCATATATCAATATCAGTATAATAGTATCTATCCAACATATTTACTTCTTTCTTTTTCAAGTTGATTAAAGGAATATGCCACTATTTTTCATCCTGAGCTGTGTTCTTACATGAGCTTAGATGAGTTGATGCGAACCTGTCAGGCCTTTGAGCGTGGCCTTCTGTAACGTAACGCCAAAGATGTTGTCACCATTTAGCCTCCGCTAACTATTCCATTGGGGTTCTCAGAGGTTGAAGTTAGAAGCCACCAAGCTCCTCCATGTTTGACGCTCCTAAAAGCGCCATATTACTGCGCGGAGGTCAAAGTGGTGTTATTCCGCCTTAAAATATAGTACCCATTTTTATCCGCTTAGGAATTTGACACGTTTAATTTTGTGTAACTATACTTCGATCGTGTAACTACTCACATAACTGTATTTAAATAGGGAAAACATGGAGGATCTTTGTGGCTTCTAACTTCAACCTCTAAGAACCCCAATAGAATAGTGACAACATCTTTGGCTTTACATTACAGAGGGCATGCGCAAAGTCCAGACAGGTACGCATCAACTCATCTAAGCTCATGTATAAACACATCTCAGGATGAAAAATAGTGGCCTATTCCTTTAAGGGCTTTTTCAAGTTGATTAAAGGCTGTTTCATGACCATCATGTTTTGTGATTGCGACTGTATTTTGTGTAATTATTGTGTTTTATTGCACTTTTGTGATGACTTCTGACGCTGAAAGGTGCTATATAATTAAACATTGCTTGCTTGTTGTTTGTTTTGCACTGTGTTCTTGCTGCAGTACAGTTTGACTATGGGACAAATTAAATGATTTTTATTTCAGTATTTTAGGGGTGCGCAATTACTTGATATTTTACCCATCGGCCCCCTTTTAAGGTGTTTGTTTTCGCTCTTGTTTGGTCGTTTGAGAAGCCGGGTAGCTCGTATTTGGCCAAGATGCTCTTTTGTAAATTCATTTTCCATTTCTACAGTCGGAACTTCAGAAAATGTTACAAGAAGTACAGCACTCTACCTCTAAAAGCCATATTTACCCCATTATCTTCCATTATAATCATTTATTCTTTCCCCGCTGCCATTACAAAACAGAATGCAAAATTTTGGCACTGACTTTTGCCTCAAACTTTATTGCGAGGCTAAAAAAATGCACACATTAAAAATACAAGAATACGCATGTAGCTATTGTTGAACGTGATCTCGCGCAGACTAATGATTAAGTACATTTGAGCGTGGTATTAGCAGCGGTTGCATCATTGGTTTTACAGTGCAGCTGCCAGTGGAATGCATTAACTTTCTCCTCCGTATCCCACGGCGACTTGTGTCAAAACCAGGTCCCCACGAAACCAAATCTTAATAATGAACAGGCCGATTTGAACATGATTGTTTCTGACGCACCTACTCTGCTAATTACTGCTTTGAGGCGATGTGCTAATGAAATTAATGCATTCGTTGCCCCAACAAATTAGCATAACTCATAAGAATGGCCCACATTTGAAGGTCCAATGAAAAATGGAGTAAAACACACGAGAGAGGGTTAGGACAACTGGGGTTTTCATCTGGTGTGGAAATAGAAGAATTAGAAATTGATCTGTAGCAAAAAAAAACTGACTTGATACAGTAGAGATTTTTCCAGGGTTTGGGTAGGAATGCAAACAAACCAAAGATAACATTGAATTCACATTGGGACATTACAGTCAATTCCGTTTCACTGTTTGATGTCTGTGTCTTTGCTGATTTCCAAACTGTTCCTGTCTGAAAAAGGTCACAAACTGCACATTGTGTCCCTAAATCAATGTGCATCGTTGAGCAACAGCGAAATGTGCCGTTTTAATGAGGGTTTCATGATTTCGTGAACGCTGACTGAAATAGGGATGTGACGTAGATAAAGACCGTAACAGTATAACCACGGTGGATAATACCATGGGAACAGGGGAAAACAAGGGATAAAGGATTTTGTGGATCCATTTACTAATGAAATGCTCATACTATTATGATTTCAAATGTTTCCATATTCATTTATTAAGAAAATACAAACGATGTTTCTGATGAATTTTATTGTGGGTTAGCTTTAGGAGGGCAGGGTTAGGATAGGCACATATCATGAAAAAAAAATCTGTCTATCAACGTATTTACAATAATTACAAAAATAGATGAGCCTTTGTCCTATACCAGAGGTCACATATTAGCGGACCTCGATCCGAATCCGGGCCCAAAAGCAGATGGTGCTTTTTTTAATAATGAATTTGAATAAAGGGTTTTATACTGTACAACTGTCAAGAGTGCCTTGTGTTGGTCGGCTTTTTCGATCTGGCTGGCCTTCTTGCTACCAGTTTGAACTGCAAAGTCACCCCTTTCCACTTCCAATGAGCACCTGACTCAAAAACATTTTTACTTGAAGATCCATGCAGCGCTCCCCATATAGCTTTCCCAAATGCCGAACCCCTCTGGACCTGAACCTTGCATCCAACCGCTGTGTTTTCTTTACTTTTTATTTTACTCAAAATGGTCCAGGAATCACGGTCCGCAAAAATTTTAAATCGAGTGGACGCCAATTACCTAATTAAATATATGTGAGATGTAACGCAAACAGTGGCACTGTTTCTCGCTCGTTAAAAACCTTCTAAGCAGAGAGAGGCTAAACCAGGTCTGAGCCAGGACCAAAGTAGAAGAGTAGTAGAAGCACAGCCTGCATATCAGGATTTAATTAATTGCACTCAACTTCGAAACGCAGCTTGATTTTATAAAGACTTTAATGGTTCCTTGATGTAAAACACTTTGAGTGCCGAAATAAAGATAGAAATGAGTGACTTAATGTAATAGCACTAATATTCAAGTAAAATAAAATACATTAAAAATAATTCATGCCCCTCTCTGGATACATCTCTGCTCACTGTCACTGAAAAAAACCTTTAGTGTTCTACTGTGTATGAAGTGCTTATTTTAATAGCCACAGATAGTCGCTTCCTAATGTAACCAAGGCTTAATGCTGCAGCTCATTACGATGCTACCGCTCTAAAGCAAATGACCACCATCGTTGCAATGCTCATATACATATCCTCTGTGGGCAAACATTACAAAGCTAGGATACTAAAGATATTAAACCGTTATTATATCGATGCCTTAAGTGCGTAGCAAAGTTCATCTCCAAACCAGCTGGAGGCTTCCCAACAGTGATTGTCCAAACATCAGCAGCGTCTCAGTGGGACGAGTCCACGTCTGACGCTCACATTAATAATAGATGCCTGTGCCGTCTTTACAATAGGCCTAGACAAACTGAGAACTGCAAGTGCCAGTGCAAGAAGTGTGCCCTAACAGGTAAGAGGTGCTTGTAACAGCTAATAAATGTTGGCCGCGGGCAAAAATCCAGCGACTGCCGGCGACAGGAGGGTTTTGAACGAGTGTGAGTGGCGTGGGGACAGAGCGGGGCGCAGGTTGGTCTGACAGTGGAACTAGTATTTCAACACTTCATGTACCCGGAGTGCAGACGGGGTAAGTACAGGCTGGTGACAAGACAAGTTTATTCCCTCATTTTGGTGAATGGCGCAAGGACATACTGTATGAAGGCGACTTCTCTAACTGCTGCGATGGGGCCCGCTGGAGCAAACTATTGCAAAGCTACACGGTTAACTTCATGTTTCATTAAACTCTGAGCGGCCAATGGCTCTACCGAGTGATACAATCTTTAAATGTATCTAATCTAAATATGTTAACTGTAACATTTCAGCAACTTATTTTGCTACCTTTTTGAATTTTTTCATGAGAGTGAACCTGCAGGGCATTACCAGTGGCCCCATTCGGTTGCAGGACCCAAAGGCCTCGTTCAGACGGCAGCCTGAAGTGACCCAAATCCGATCTTTTTCCCCCTATGTGACCTGTATCTGAACTTTTTATGACAGTCTGAACGACACAGATCCGATGTTTTCAAACGCGACCCAGGCCACTTGGATATGTGGTCCTAAATCCAATACGTATCTGATCTTTTGACTTCAGTCTGAACGGCCAGGTCGCATTCATCCGACCTACACGTCACTAAAACTACAGAAATGCCATTCATTCTCCGTAGATGAGAGCGGGAGGAAAACTACACATGCACAACTACACATGCAATTGTTTTGATGAAGTTAGCGACGCTCACCTCATTAAAGCAGGCCTTTTTTCCCCTCTAGGTGCAGGACGTCGGAACAAGTGCCGCTACCGCCCTCTACTGTGCATGCGCGTCACATACAAGACAAATCCCGTTCAGACAGTACAAATAGTAGGTCACATACAGGTCGCATTGAATTGGTAATATGCACGACCAAAAAAATCCAAATTGAGCATCAAGACCTGCCGTCTGAACGAGGCCAAAACCATTTTGTTGGGTCAAGCCTCAGACAGGATGTTGTCTTACACAAGACTTTATGCTGTAATCACGTATTGTGTCACACTGCAATGAAATTTGGAACAAAGAATCCTGACATGATGAGGGATATGGCAATATAGCGTCATGGGGGTTTGTGTGTTTCTTTTTAAAAAATATCAAACCATTTATTAGCAAACATTGTAAAAAAAATAATAATAATAATTCATAATGGCAAATTCTCTTTGCAAACTGTATTACTGTGACACGCTGACATGAAATTACTGTCTCAACAATAAATAGAAAACTTCTCCATTCATTAGCTTCAAATTAAGCAATATTATTGTTATGGCTGAAAGTCAACAACACGTTTTGGAATATTGTCACCACTTTATGTGGAAATAATTATATCTTAATTCAGTGCTCAGCGCATCAGTCTTCAGGGGTGCCGTGGCAATTTTCCCTAGTGGGCGTATAGTGGTCAGGTAGAACAATTCCCAACACAGAAGTAGCACACAGTCATGCTGCAGATGAGACAAATGGAGGGTTATTGATGTGTGATTATTGTGATATGATACATATATTTCAATAAATATACTTTTTTGTGACATTTTGGTTTAGTGGGGTGCCTTGAGATTTTCTTCTCTAAAAAGAGTGCCATGGCTCAAAAAGTTTGGGAAACACTGCCTTAATTCTTAATTGCCAATTAATGTACCGATAGAGAAGACATTGACATGTGTGACAGTTTTTGTGTCATGGGGATTGGCCCAGGAATCACAGAGAAATTAGAAATAAACTATTACTAGACATCTGCAGTTTTAACAGTTCATAGTTAACAGCATGCAGTGTACATGGCGTTACGAGCCGTGATTAGCTGCTCACGATGAACTAAATCACACGGTTGTAGGGTTTTCTGACATGTTTGGATATTTGTTTTGAGTCATAAGGTTCCATGAAGACCGCAAAAGTTTAGTGCTTATCGACTCTAATTTCAGCTATAGGCTACTTTAGCCTCGACAACTGTTAAATTAATGTTTAGGTTGAGAGGACCAATCATTCTGTAAATCCAGAGTATAGCCACACGCTGCTCTGGGTCACGTGACTGGTGTGAGCAGGTCAGTCGTGTGCATTATTATTGCTCCGTACAGTGTCAGCACCTCTATTGTGGGCTCGTGTCTCGTGTGGGATTCAGTCACAATGTGAGTTGAGTAATTTGGCACGTTCAAAATGGTCTCACAGGGTAAGCCCATGCAGCCCCGCGGTTAGCACTATTGTATGCACAGCAAGAAGTCCAGTTGCCATCATTATATCCCAATACAAAAAAAAAAAAATGTTTTGTCTCAATATCTATACAGTATGTTCCTATCTTTGCTTGACTCTCAGTCATTAATGATTGTGACCAAACGTGACACATTCAGATTATGTAGTAGGCCTTTAAGGAGCCACTTGGAAAAGATGTAACATGTTTCAAACAAGTTACTGTATTTCAACACAAACTTACAAGGCTGTTGAGCAATTATTGTCAAATATTAAAAAAAAATACAAGAAAATCACTGTCACTAAACTGCTCAGCAGTGTCACCCTGACCTTTCCCAGAGGAGCCTGTTTTTGAAAGGAGAAATTATTTTTTGTTGTTGAAAACTAGTCTGTTGTGTGGCATATAACTGTAGCAGAGAAACCGTGTCCAGTTGATGAGTGCACTATGGTTTGTATAGGTGTACTATGTAACATAAGATAACAAAGGAATCTGTCATATACAAACAATACAATAGCATCAATGTAATTCTACAATCTGTGGTTGAGGCGACACACTGCAAATGAATAGGGAAAAAATATATTTACTGCCATTTTATGTTTTCATATAAAACATGGCATTTTATGTGTGAAAATTAGATACATTGCATATATTTTCAGTGACTAAATCTAAATAATGGATAAAGTCAGATTTTAATGGATGGTTTTATTTTTTTATATATATATTTTAATGTATATATACTGTATATTATTGACATCTTAGTTACAAAGATTTGTTCAGAGGGTATATTGGATATCTTGCTGAATTTGGCCCACGGTTTGTGTGGTTATGTGTCAATACTAATAACTGTGTGTGAGTGCATGGTGGTGGTCTGAAGGTCGGTTGGCGCCTGATGTGGGCAGCCACACTTCCAACAGTCTGCCCCAGGGCAGCTGCCACTATCGTGTTTGGAGTGAACGTAAATTGTCCCATGTAAAAGCACTTTGTGACTATGTCTGTGAAAGGTGCTATATAAATAAAGCTCTTCTTCTTCTTCAATTTGTAAAAAATCTAATTTTGCCTTGTTTTTTGGGTTCACAGATCAATACATAGTTATATTGAAAGATCCCTCTGAAAAACCTTGAACATATTGCTAAGTACCAGACTGGTAAGTTTGGAGTCTGGTGCTACTAAAGTGCAGATGTTATTGCCACAATGTAAAAAAAAAAAATGAGAAAATGGTCATTGAAGTTACCCATATACTGTAGTTCTATGGAGAAACACTGATTACACTCCCTAGTGTAAACATTAAGACATTTATTTGTTTCCAGGTGAAATTGTGTATGTTCCCTGCAGTGTCTCCTCTTAATACACAAAGTACAGAGGCGTTCAATTACAAAGCCAATGTTTATGTGACTCAGTGAAAACGTGCAGCCGCTGCCTCCTGAGTGACAAATCCCTGGGTCCAAACCAATCGCTCTTTGACACCGAAGGGCAGCGGAGGCAAATGAATAACAAGCGCCACCTCAACCACGGACACACTGTTCCCTTTGGCTCTAATCAGCCTCGGAGTGAATGCATGATGGACCCGGCTCGCGTGAAGTCCGGGATACTGTGACATCCACCCCCGAACGTAGACGCAGCCATCGCGCGGAGGGGGGCAAAACAATGAATAAACGGCAGCGGCTGGTGCTTTGACCCCGGCGCTACCATGAATACACACCACGCATCAGCGGCAACGCGGATATGGTTAGGGATGAAACATGAGCGGACACAAAGTGATGGTTGTAGGGTGTAGGATAAGAATTATTGATGTAATAAAATTAAAATAAGGTAGAAATCCAGGACTAAAAGGGCCTAAATCAGGAATACATCTTCATAACAAAAATATATAAAACGTAACAGAAATTTAAAGGTATAGGGTAACATTTCACCAACCATTTTTTTTTCCCAGATATTTGTTATTGTTGAGAAATAGCTACAAATGACCAAACAAACATGTCTTTTCTGCGAGCGGCTCACCTCTCCTAAGACCTGACTTGTACATATTGGGAGCGAGGACGTCTCCAGCTCGTCTCCATGGAGATGTTGACTAAAAGCAGCAAAATATGAGATATACATATGTTAGATCCTCATCCAAATCCATTCTTTGATTACCCACTGCAAAAATAGCATTTTCTATGTCAATATGAGCATGTTTTGTATTGGCAACAGTATACTTCAAAATGCTACACAGTGCAACTTTAACAGATACATTTTCAGACTCTTCTTCTCTTACCACAGTCTGAGAACCAACTCTTTAGGTGAGAGGTCTCCAACATGTACCTGTAGGAGAATTGAGAGTCTCTTGGAGTCACATTTAGAGCTGTATTTTCTCTTCAGTTGAAGATGATCTGCAAACATTGGGTTATGTCTAGTGAAGTATTAAGGTAAAATAACATTGTATGTGTTGAACTATAATCTGTGGATACGAGTGGCCCAAATTAGTTTCCTCCCCAGGGTGGAGAGATAGGGTATGGAGCTCAGTCACCCGGGAGGAGCTCGGAACAGAGCCGCTACTCCTTCACGTTAAAAGGAGCCAGCTGCGACGGCTCGGGCATCAGTTTTGGATGCCTCCTGATTGCCTCCCCCGAGAGGTGTTCCTGACATGCCCCCCCTGGGAGGAGGCCCCCGGGTAGACCTAGGACATGCTGGAAAGACTATGGGTGGAACCTTCTGCCTGACGCAACGGAGCGCTTTGTTAAGACGAAGCGTACCGCAAGGGGGAAGATTGCACCCATGCACCAAGACCAGACTGAAAGCTACGATCGAAGGTTTAATTTAACCCCTGGGACACTCACGAGCGCGGACTCGGTCAAAACACACACCGCTCCAACCAGGACTAGAACAACATGGATCATAACCTGCTCAGACCCAGGTGAGTTCTGGTACATGGCGCACACGTGTCTAAGGTGAGGAAGACATTATCACAAGTTTGGCCTATGGCTACAGTGTTTTTTTTGGAGGTTATATTAAAATGATGTGCCACGGTGGCCTACTGGACCTGCTGCCCATCTCTCACTCCCGTGGTGTGGAGACGCATGCAGCGCACATGTAAACCAATTCTGTCTTGGCTTTTCTAACCCTTCTCTTGACACAGCAGCCCTGGGAACACCCCTAAAAGAGCTGGAGGAGGTGTGCGTGGATCAGGAAGTCTGGGCATCTCTGCTCAGACTGTTGCCTCCGTGACCCGACCCCGGATAAAGTGGAAGAAAATGGATGGATGGATGGAAATATAATCTTGGCTACTAACTAACTATCCAGTATAGTTACACAAAATTAAACCTGTCAATTTTCTAAGCGGATAAAAACAGGTACTATATTTTAAAACACGGAAGTGAGTGGGGGAGAATCCTTTAGGAGCGTCTTAATACTGCACGGAGGTCGAAGTGGTTATTCTGTCTTAAAATATAGTACCCAGTTTTTATCCGCTTAAAAAATGTACACCAAGAACGGAGGGGCTTAGAGGTTGACTCCTCCTGCTGGTTCACTGCGTGCTCCAGGCCTTCAGTAGCTGATGACGATCTTTGGAGTAAGATCGAAACGTCCTACACTTCAACTACAGAGTACAGATGAAGACTGGAGAATTTCTGCCTACGATGGACAACTCCTGTACGATTGAGAACCTACACAAACTAAAAGAAACAGTATTTTATTGAATAAATC
>OMNZ01069190.1:1955-14277 GCA_900303255.1 Lesueurigobius sanzi | reverse complement strand
TTAATCTTTTGAGACTAAAGATCTGTGCAAAGACAACACACACTTAAGGACAGACATGAGGACACACACACACACACACACACACACACACACACACACACACACACACACACACAGACAGACACAAAAGACACACACACACACACACACACACACACACACACACACACACACACACACACACACACACACACACACACACACACACACACACACACACACACACACACACACGAGGAGTCCCACCACAGATCATGCCATGAGAGAAAGTTTTTATTGAGCCACGCCTCCTAAGACTAAAAATCTGGCTAAAAATCCTCTAGTGCAGGGGTCGGGAACCTATGGCTCGGGAGCCAGATGTGGCTCTTTTGATGACTGCATGTGGCTCTCAGACAAATCTCCTGAAGACGATCACATTGTGTGTAACAGTCCCGCTACTATAGATCCAGAGCAGCGTATTATGGTCCAAATGCATAAAATCCAATGTTGGTCATAAGTTCCTATTCTTCTCCACGTGTGCATTGCCCAATCACGGTAAAAATCTTTTTTATGTATTGGATAACTCCAATATAATAATAATAAAAAAGAATAAACTCAGAGTTATTACTCTATTGTTTAAAAAGTCACACATTTAGTTGTATTCAGAGTAAAATAAAAAATATTGTATGGCTCTCACGGAAATAAATGTTCATTTTTGTGACTTTTTTGGGTCTTTTAGCTAAAAAGGTTCCCGACCCCTGCTCTCGTGTGTGTCCACCTTTAGCGACAAATCCCTGGCATGTATTGATACAGTGCTTGCATGCCCCCTTTTTATGTGTAAGGCATGACCTCATGCTAATTTGGCCTACCCAAAATGGTACAACAAGCCCCATGCGGGGGTAAGATGTAACAACCTCAGGGGTAAGTTGTAACATGCAGTGTGTATGTATTTATTAAAGGGAAAAGGAAGAACAGAGCATTAATAGCATGTGCTGCAGACATGTAAAAGAAACAAAAGAATGAAAGTGTAAAAAGGGGTAGGAAACAAGTTTTACTTCTACCAACTCCTTTTTGAATTATAACTTGAATGTTTTTTTTACCATGTATCCACATAAGGAACATCATTTGAAATAAAAGCTACTACTACTATTTGATGGATAGTAAGTTGTAACAAATGTCAAGACATAATTGCAAATTGCAGTGTTCTGTATTTGAAAAAGAAAAAATAGATCAATCAAACATTGGGAAACAAATATGTAAAAGACCTCAATGGCTTCTGCTTTTTATCTCCACTCGTTCATCAGATCTAATTAAGAATATACACAGAAACCTTCTTGATTGTTGTTTGGTATTCCAAAGACGCAGTCTGTATAGGACACATTCAGGCCCGTGGAGTTTTAATTTGGCCCTCAAGGCACATCTCAAGTGATTCATCCAGCTTCACCAGTCATCATAAAACATGATAACAAGTAAAAGTAGTAAAAAAAACCCTTGATGTTCATGATATATTTGGCCTGAGCACTCGCTGACCGCGGAATCACCTCACGACTCAAAATAAAGCTTGACATCACTGATCTAGAGGACGCACATCGCCAGGGCCTCCGCTCTGCAGGGCCTTTCCTCTCCGCCCTCCGCCTTCAGAGCGAGTGAAGTGTGCGGCGTGTGGCTTCATCTTGAGGAGGAGGAGGAGGAGGAGGAGGAGGAGGAGGAGGAGGAAGAGCGAGGGGCAGGTGGGGGTTGAAAATGGCGCCTGTCTGGAAATAGGTCCATTATGGCTTTAAAGCACTTTTGGTCCCACAAACATTCTCAACTCCCTCCTTCTCTCTCTCTCTCTCCTTCTCCCTCTCTCTCCCTCTCTCCTCTCGCTCCTCTCCTCCATGCGCCGACTCCTAACTTCTCTCCGGCCAATTAGTGCTCGCCAAAGACAGTATGTCGGCTTTGAGTACACGGGGAAGAGATCTAAACGCTCTCCAGAGGAACAGGGGGAAGAGAGAGAGAGAGAGAGAGAGCGAGGGAGAGGGGTGCATTAGACGGAGAGAGAGGGGGGTCTTGTGGGGGCACTTGGCTTTGGTTTGCTCCAGTATCATAGGTGTCTTCCTGATTGGATTTGCATACGAGATGGACGTCCGTTTTCAGACTAATGTGCCATAAGCAGCGGCGGCACTCTGCAGATTGAGATGAAATGTTATTACAAACTGCAGCGCGGCCAGGGCCTAATGCTGCCTGTAATGTTTATTTATTTAACGTTCGGTGATTGGCCGGCTTTAGCGGCGTGAGGAGACACATTTACATTGTTTTCTGCTTCATAGAGAACTTTACAATATTCTAGATTTATGATATGAATCTATAATGTGAGGTTTTTTTGTTATCACTGAGGGAAAAAACTTATTTAAGCATCTAAAGAAAACTTACATGGCATTCGGAATATTAATTTAATAATAATAATGTATGGATCAGGATGAATGAGAGTGTGTTTGTGTGTGCCAGTTTGGGACAGTAGATGCAAATACAATCTGGAGTGGTGTGTTTACATGCATGATTCTCATGTGTGTCCAAACCAAATAAACAATAAAGAAATTATTAATTCATTAAATAGTCTCAAATAATTGTATCTATACCAATACAGTGGCAGATTTGAAGGTGATATGGCATGTGAAAAGTGTTTTTTCCTGCATAATCTGTTTTGGAGGTTGTTACAGGCTCCAGTTCTTTATTGCCTCTGCTCCCGTTTTCTCTGTTCTCTATTCATTCAGTCATACTTCAGTGGTTCCAAACCTTTTTTATTTTCATTTATACTCTGTGTACCCCCCCTGCCTCAATGCTTTTTTTGCCATTTAGTTACAAAGTGAATGACTAAAACTCCAATTCATCAGTTAAACGATGCTAAATACTTCAAAACTCTCACCGTCTACAGTTAAATGTTTTAACACTTGAACGACCAAGTCATTCTGACTGCTCCCAGATTTGTATGTCATTCCTCTGGCTACATACATTTTATGTATTCCTCATCTACTGACTTTTCCTGTATCTGTTTGTACCTTATTCCTATGTTGTATTTTTCAAGAAAATATAAAAGCTAAAGGAGATTTAGGTAATTCTACCTAGAACGACCAAAGGCAGTCATTTTGACTGCTCCATTGATTAATTTTTGAATGTATCAATTTTTTTCTCCCATTTTGGCCAATGAGGAGCAGAGGGTAATGGGAGCAGAGAACAACTGCCACAGGAAGTTAGTTGGGCAACAAAAAATTGAGTTGGTTGGAGAATTCAAAAATTACATTGAAGTCTATGGAGCAGTCAAAATGCTTTGGTCGTTCTAGGTAGAATTACCTAAATCTCCTTTAGATTTTATATTTTCTTGAAAAATACAACATACAAATAAGGTACAAACAGATACATTAAAAGTCAGCAAATGAGGAATACATAAAATGTATGTAGCCAGAGGAATGACATATACAAATCTGGGAGCAGTCAAAATGACTGCCTTGGTCATTCGAGTAGTTTCAAAACTATAGTTCTAGTGTTAAATATCTTTTCTTTGAACATAATAATCAAAAATACAATCTTCTATCTTATTTTTTCATCAGAAATGATTCTAAGTACCCCCTGCTAAGCCCTTGCGTACCCCCAAGGGCCCCGTACCACTGGTTGGGAAACACTGTCTAATTTATATGCATCCACGGCTTGGTGGTTCCTGGACCCTGGTTGGTGGATTGCCCCTGTGCCTCCGGCTGTGATGTTGCACCACCAGGATCGGCCTGTCCTGTGCCACGCCTCACGATGCCCAGCTCATGCCTGTTAGGCCTGTCCTGTGCCACGCCTCACGATGCCCAGCTCATGCCTGTTAGGCCTGTCCTGTGCCACGCCTCACGATGCCCAGCTCATGCCTGTTAGGCCTGTCCTGTGCCACGCCTCACGATGCCCAGCTCATGCCTGTTAGGCCTGTCCTGTGCCACGCCTCACGATGCCCAGCTCGTGCCTGTTAGGCCTGTCCTGTGCCACGCCTCACGATGCCCAGCTCGTGCCTGTTAGGCCTGTCCTGTGCCACGCCTCACGATGCCCAGCTCATGCCTGTTAGGCCTGTCCTGTGCCACGCCTCACGATGCCCAGCTCGTGCCTGTTAGGCCTGTCCTGTGCCACGCCTCACGATGCCCAGCTCATGCCTGTTAGGCCTGTCCTGTGCCACGCCTCACGATGCCCAGCTCATGCCTGTTAGGCCTGTCCTGTGCCACGCCTCACGATGCCCAGCTCGTGCCTGTTAGGCCTGTCCTGTGCCACGCCTCACGATGCCCAGCTCGTGCCTGTTAGGCCTGTCCTGTGCCACGCCTCACGATGCCCAGCTCGTGCCTGTTCTTGGCTGGTTTCAGTTGGGGACCAGTGTGCCACCGGTTCAGTTGTGCCTCTTGTTTTGTTTGTGTTGTTGTTGCTGAGGCTATAGCCTTTTGTTTGTGACTTTCCTTAATTTTCGTTGAGACACTACTTCTGTTTTATTATTAGCTCCTTTGTGGTAAAGTTTTGTTTTGTTTCTGTTTTATAAGATTAGTTTATTAATTTGTATTCTATTTTCCGTAAGCTTCGTAAACCCTGCTGGGACACCATCGTTCTATTTATCTACTTTTTGTTACACATTGAACATCTCTGTTTGTGCTACTTCCTTAAACCCCTAGTGTTCCACCCTCAAATTGCCCGGTCAACGCATAAAACAAAGAACAATATGGGTCCACGTATGAACTTGAACTTAAAGGATCATTTATGTTTGCGAAACCACCAAAGGCGAGGACAAACATTTATTTAAAAGAATAATTGTAAATGGATTTTGGAGTTGCAGAGTCCTTGCTTCTTCATGAATGTAAACTATTGCATCTATGACCTACGTATCTCAGTCTGCAAAATGTAAAAACATGGCTTTTTAGAAAATGTAAATAGAGAATTAACGTTTGTGGGAGGAGTGCCCTTTCTCTCTTGAACCCTTATTGGGCAGATTTGTGATTTTGTTTTTATTATTCCAGGTGAAACAAGGGAACACAATGACCTAAAACATCCAAGTGTGAATCCTGAAGAAGAAAGCATTATTCATTTCCCCAACCTTCTCTTCAACCAAAACTGCGAAATGAAAAAGAAAAAAAAAAGACTCTTCTCCGTTACAAAAGCACGGCGCGAGGAAAGAGGAAGCGGTGTTTGATCCGAGCCTCGTTTCTGCGCCTAAATATACGACAGCGGCGACGACGGTGATGATGATGCAATGTCACAGGGGACAGATCCAGCCCGTCCTGACGCCGAGCTCCAGACAGCAGCTCAGAGCCAATATCAGAAACATGACCACACACACACACCGGCAGGGTCCACACACACACACACACACACACACACAGGCAGGGTCCACTTACAACATAACAGTGGGTGAAACCATGACACGGCAAACCAACGCACGAGGAATTTCAAATGGAGCCGTATCAAGGGCCTTGGGTGGAAAGGGAAAACGAATGTAATGATGAGATCAATTTGGACCTCGTGCTGTGTGTTACTGACATAAATATGAGGAAAAGAAAGTATTGCAAGTTTTATGCTTTCATGTAAATATACAGAGCCAGTCAAATGGAAGTATGGATCACGATACATTAAAGGTGGATCCTGAATGAGCGAATTAACTGCATTTTAAGAGTAAAACAAAAAAAACCAAGGCCCTCCTCCAACATCATAATTCTCTATTTCAGGGGACATACTTTTTTACACAGTGAGCTACTTTTTTTTATTTTTTATTTAACCTGTATTTAACCAGGAAAGGCCCATTGAGATTACTAATCTCTTTTTCAAGGGAGTCCTGGCCAAGACAGTGGCACAAGTCAATACACTTAGAATATTTCAGGACAGATTTCAAGCAACAATTTCATAAGACTATTTAAAAACATTTACAAACCATGGATTTCATTTCCAAACCTTTGAGCAATAATTTAAACTGTCCCATTGGAACCAGTTCCTTTAATTTCCAGTCTTTTATTTGTAAATTGTTCCATGTTGTGGGGGAACATACTGAAATGCCACCGTCCCAGCTTCTGTGCGAACACTTGGTACAGACAGTAGCAGTGATTCCTGAGAGCATAAAGAATACTGTCCAGCTGCTCTTGGTTGAATATATTCACAAAGACATGAAAGTGAAACTATAGGCCTCTAAGAGCCAAGATGATCATTCAATAAAAGAAAATAACTATAGTTTCTGCTTTATAATTTACGATATTCATCTAAATTCGCCCACTGCTCCTGACGGGTTGCCCCAGCGGCATCGAAGGATGGGTTAAATGCAGAGGACAAATTTCCCTACGGGGACAATAAAGATGCTCTCTCTCTCTCTCTCTCGCTACTGGTTGGAGATCCCTGCTATATTTACATTCTCTAAAAAGCCTTTATTGCGCTGGACTATAATTATTTAAAACATATTGCTGCTTTCAACTTTTTAGAGCTTTTAACCATATTATAATATTGTTCCCTCGTAAAAAACAGGCCTGGATCAGTATTTCACTTACTGCTACAGGGTTTCCCCAGAAAATGTGCAAGCCGAGATGCCCCAATTATTTATTAAAAAACAAACAAGATAATACAATATCTTACGATAAATAAACATCGTTATAGCTTTTCAAAACAACCTGGAGGAAACGTCAGTGTTCATGGAGGTAGGAACTTATAAAATTTATGTTGTGTGTAACAACGGATGTAACCACTTCACTGGAAGGAACGTGTGTGCTCATAACGAGAGGTGTTTATGCCTCGAAGCCAACAGCGAACACCAAATGAAAAATTAAACTACCGCAAATGTTTTAATGAGCATAAAGAAGCTTACTTTTTATTTAGTTGTTTAAATTTTATATCGTTTCTATTGAACACTAACCATTAGCTCTGAGATAAAAGTTCCTACCTCCATGAACACTGACGTTTCCTCCAGGCCAGTTTTCACATCCCACGCAATGTTTTTAAGTCAATATAATCACACATCACCAAAAAGTGGTGCTGTTGTGATGCCTAAGGGGCTCGCAGTCGGCTTACAATCAAACTACTCCTATATAGGCGGTGTTCGAATTGAAATCAGGGCTGAAAAAATTAATTTTTACACATAGACAAATCTTTTTACGCACGCACAAATCTATTTACGCACACACCAATAATAGCTTCATACATACATTCCCTTTCAAACTGGCTGTCGTGACACAGGCATTACAACACCATTCCTATGGCCTACACCTTCCACGGCTTTCAGTGAATACACCTGTGTTCAACCTAAATAATGAATATTCCGACTGAAGGTAAACCACTTTGTTTATTTTAAGGTCATCCGCAGCAGCCCACTCGCTCCCAGAGGCCACGCAGCGAGCAATCGGCCCTTCTCCTGGCGGCGCACACAAATAAAAATATCCTCCAACACTTCCACGACATGTGCCTGAGTGCAGCAGCGGCGTCCGGGGCCATTAAACCCTCCGAGACCTGGCTCCTCTGGCGCGGCGTTGGCCTTTTCCCTTCTCCCTCGGTCAAAGCTATACCTCTTACTCCTTTGCATTTCGATCGCTCTCAGGCTGACGCTCGGACACGCACGTCCAATCCCCCATGAACTGCTGGGGTTCAAGGGGCCAGTGCTGCCAGAAGTGCTTGGTTTTTCTACTTAAGCAAAAGGATTGGAATTCTACTTGGTCAATAGGGGACATTTTTTTAAACTTTTGCTGTGTATTACTGACATGTATTGCAAGTTTCATGTCATTTCATGTAAAAAGTAAGGTATTTCATGCATAAAAATGGTCACAGCTGCCTATATATTTGCCCATATAAAATCCAAATAATGCATAGAGCCAGGTTTAAATGCATGGTTTTATTTTGTTGATATATTAGTTGTAAGATTTGGTCAGAGCAGAGGTTACATTAACTGAAAACGATCTGTCAATGGCAGAATATTTTGAGCTGTCCTTCATTTTGAAGGATTGAAAATCAAGCCATCGTCATATTTTGAGAGTTTTAACACAATTTAGTTTCCAACTTCATGTTTCTGCTCACATAATTCAATTTACAGGTAGATTTGCATCCATTTATCGTGTAATCTGTGTTTTCTTAATAGGCTAGAATGAATGAGAGTGAGAGAGTGAATGGTTGGTGGTGGTGGAGGGGCCGATGGCGCAGAATGGCAGCCTCGCTTCCATCACCACTGAGTATGGAGTCAATGAATAATGTCTACAGTGCGGCGCTTTGACAAACTTGGTAACCAGGCTTGAAAAGCGCAATACAAGTGTAAGCCATTATTCTTACATACATAATTCTAGGTATATAATGAGAGATTAATTAATGAAGGATAAAAATGGCTCATGACAGATTTTTTACAATCTTGTCTGTGAAAATGACTGAGAAAAATGATCCCGAGCGAAACCTCTGGGAGTTTGTTTAGTGTTTGAACAAACTAATAATGAGTGAATACGTGTTGGGTACATGTTGGGTACGGTTGGTAGAGCACAGAGACCAATCAGAGGCTTTGGTGGTAGTGTTGTTCCGATACCATTTTTTCTCATCCGATCCGATACCGATATTTGGACTCAGAGTAGTCGCCGATACCGAGTACAACTCCGATACCACGATATAAATAAAAACACTAGCAAAAGTCTGTAAAAAGATGCCAAAGCCCATAGCACATGGCTCATTTTGCATATAACATGTATTCTGTCAGTGTTCTGTTTCCACTCTAAAGATCAAATGAAAGCAAAAAAGAAAACACAAATGTATCTGCTGTGATCATTAGAGGGTTTAGTGTTTGCAGAGCCCAGAAAAAAGCCCAGAAAAACACATTGTGGTATCGGATAGGTTTTGGTTCAGGTACTCGCCGATACCGATACCTGAAAAATCTGTGGTATCGACATGAAATCCGATACCAGTATCGGTATCGGAACATCCCTATTTGGTGGGCAGCAAAAGTCACATGACTGAGAAAGGTCTATACAGAGTTTAGCAAATTTATTAGACCACGTGTCATGAAAGCAAGAAAACATAAATAATTTCGTAATGTATCAAAAACTTATTGTTATTCGTTAAGAAAATAACCAAATGGAATAACAAAACAGTCCTTGTTGACAAATAATAACCTAAAATGTCAATATTTTGTATGCCACCTTTGGCCCTGATAACAGATAATTGTTTTAATGCAGTTTTGCACAGGAATGCAAGCTAATAAGCTGTAATTCTGCAACTTAATTAAAAAAAAAAGTAATTTCTTGCAGCATTTCCGTTTGCATTTTTGTAAAACATTAAACTTGAAAATGTATGGAGAGCAACGTTAATTATATTTTAGCATTGAGGATATCGTTTTGATAAAAAGATCTTGCACAAACTGGTGGATTAATCATTAAAGAAACATGAAAAAAAGATATTTTGGTGAACAGAAATACTGTTAAATTACAGCAGCAGTGACACACACCTTATACTGGGGGGTGGTCTAATACATATATAGCACTGTAGTTGTTCGTTTCTTCTCCCAAAAAGGAACTACGTTGGTAATTCAGTTACAGTATGAAAAAGGACTGAATTACAAACAAATAATTTTTTGATTATTACTGTAAACATGAGCCTGATTTAGCCACATAATCACCAATAGCTCTCAGTGTTTACTTTCAATGTATGACCAACCAGAGTTCAGACCCCAACGCAACTGTACACAGCTACAACCAAGGCAAAAGTTACAAGTCACAGTAAAACAACTGACCTGGCGTCTTTCAGCAGCAGCTAATGGACAAACAACGTATTTACCAAATGCACAATGCTTTAAGAACATATCGAGGCTAAAGTCAAAGTAAAAACACATCACTGACTCACCGTTATCACCGAGGGCATCTCTAAACTCCACAAACACGTGGAAGCTCCCGCACTTCACTGCTTAAACTCCACAAACACATGGCACACTTAGCCCCGCCCAAAACCCCCTCTGATTGGTCCGCTGTACAGTCAATCACTCTGTCAGCCAATCATTGTCTCTAATAGTCTTTCTAACTTCCTAAACAATGATCAGCTGCTCTCTCTCTCTCTCTGGAAAGAGATGAGAGCTGGATCTGAGGTCTAACAAGTGAAATAGTACCTAAATATATTACTAATTACAGGAAAATCCAACGCAATTACAAACGCCATTATTTTTAAACACTTTTATTCCGAAACATTGGTGAACACATCTGTAACAATTCACAGTCTACCTTCTTTATTGGAGTTCAAGCTCAATAAATCAGGTCAGGAATTACATATTGAGAAATCCCCATGAACAAACCTTCAGAATATTGTGAAGTATTACAGTTTGGAGTCTGTTAAAGTGGAGCTGTTGTCGACGAAAAAGGCATTTCGAGAAAGTGTTGGTTTTATTCCGTTTTCACACACATCGTCCTGTTCAATTTCCGTTTTAGTTGGGTATTTTTCTCTTGCTACCTGGAGTTTATTTTATCATTGAGAGCAGCTTCGAGACATTCATCTTTTTATCACTATCACTACCTGTTTGCTGATTCATTTTCTTCTTCGATGGCACATTTCCTGACTTCTTGCACCCCCCTGCGTGATCATAACAGCTGTGGTAACGAGTAACTTCCTCCCTCGTGAGATCAACACAGTCTCATCTCGTACCCCGACGTATTGCAGCGCGACGACACACCGACCCGGCCCTAACTTTCACTTCAGCGGAGTCTACTATATATGGTTATGCGCCGACGAGAGGTCAGCGAGTCTAAGTGTCGGGACTCGGCTCCCGTTCGAGTCTGAGCTTTTACAGTTACCACGACAACGCCCGGCAATTACGACCGGCCTCATCGTCCGCGGCACAAGGGTGAGCGCCTGATGCTGGAGATATATTCGCCGAGGCCACGTTTACAGGCTAATTATTACAATGATTTATTCGTTATGGTTATTTATTTATCGGGCGCCGAGAAGCTTTATTGAAAAAGGCCGCCGCAGAAACACGAACGGCTCATTTTAAAGAAAGGAAATTAATTTGAGATTGGAAACTGGAACTTGGAGTTAAATTGATGTGGTGTAAATATTGTTATGGTGGCACAGTGTGTGGGTTTGTCCACAGATATGGGATATTGACAGACCGGTGTTGTCATTCCTCCCCATGTACGGCATCAACAGGATTTGAGCAGTGTAGCTGTTGGGGGAGGCCATTCTCCAGAAGAAACTATATTAATGATGCAATAATTATATGGGCTAAGACTTTGAAAATGGGACAGCGCCTTTTTATGTATGTTGGCATTTTATTTTCTTATGTCATGGACTTTTATTTCAGGGGCTGCAGTCTCTTGTTTTCCCTCTTAGCTCCGCCCCTGCAGCCTTCAGAAAGCACACATCTGTTCAGGAGAATGTCTGAATCTGTTCTTTCAAGTTTCATGGCCTAATTTTTGCACGTCTATACACACGACTGTAGTCATAGCCTATTATTAGCCATGTGACTGTGTTTATCGAGGGGAGCAACTTGAACCGCTGCTAGCTTGAACCGTTTGCTCAGTGCTGACGAAGCTCTTTGGATGCAGAGCGAAACGTCCTACACTTCAACCACAGAGTACAGATGAAGACTACAGAATCTTTGCCTACGATAGACAACTCCTGGACGACTGAGAATTTACACAGACAGAATGTTGCAATGGGTTGATACAGGAAAAGCCAGGGAAGTCCTGCTTTAGATTATTGACCATTTTCTATGTTACTTACACTTTAAATAACCTATTATTAGGTTTGTGTAGGTTCTCAGTCGTCCAGGAGTTGTCCATTGTAGGCAAAGATTCTTCAGTCGTTTCACTCTTTATCCATATTATTATGTTGTACTTAAAATGTAGTTACTGGTCAATATCCTTCAGTGCATAGTATAGTGGTAACTATCTTGGTAATGCATGGGGAGTATAGAGCAAATACTTTGTAGTTACCACGTTACTACATAGTATGTAGTGGTCCAAAATAGAAAATAACTGATATTACAGTGTTATTACGGAAATAGGGTTTTAACCATCTTGGTTTTACATGGAAAGTATTGAGTACTTATTTTGCAGTTAACTTGTTAGTACATAGTATGTAGTGGTCCAATACCAGATATCAGTAAGTTATTACAGAGTAATAGGAGTGTAAATATCTTGGTATTGCATGGAAAGTTTATTTTTATTCATTTATTCACACCAAACAATACAAATAACCTTGTTAGTACACAGTATGTAGTGGTCAGCAGTGTAAATACATGTATTTAAACTCATTTTGAGTAACTGTATTCAGGTACAAATACTCTCTCATTTGAGGGTATTTCAAATACAGTTACTTTTCAAATACCAAAGGAATACAGAGAGAGAGGAAGGAGAGAGAG
>OMNZ01069116.1:0-17721 GCA_900303255.1 Lesueurigobius sanzi | reverse complement strand
TTAGTGCTGGTCACCCTCTCAACTGCAGCACCGTTGATTGTTAGAGGAGCATGCTGGACCCGCGCTCTTCGAAAGTCCACAGCAATCTCTTTTGTCTTCTCCACATTTAGAGAGAGATTGTTCTGTGTGCACCACATGGCCAGACTGCTCACCTCACTCCTGTAGTTTGACTCGTCTCTGTTGCTGATGAGACCCAGCACTGTCGTGTCGTCTGCAAACTTGATGAAGAGGTTTGAGTCGTACTTTGGAGCGCAGTCATGGGTCAGCAGAGTGAACAGGAGAGGGCTCAGCACACAGCCTTGGGGAGCCCCCGTGTTCAGTGTGATGGTTCTGGAGGACCTGCCGCCGACACGTACAGCCTGTGGTCTCCCCGTCAGAAAGTCCAGCAGCCAGTTGCACAGTGATGTGTTGATCCCCAGATGGAGCAGTTTGTGTATTAGCTGCTGTGGGATTATAGTGTTGAATGCTGAGCTAAAGTCTAAAAACAGGATTCTAACGTAGGAGTCCTTTGTTTCAAGGTGAGTGAGGGCTGCATGAAGCGCAGTGGAGATGGCATCTTCAGTTGAGCGATTGGACCGGTAAGCAAACTGGTACGGGTAAAATAAATATCAATTGCATTATTTTGTCTAAAACATGACAGCTTCGTTTAGATTATGCATTGACTGATTAATCTCCTATGGTTTCCTCAAAATAGAAGGAAGCCTTTACGCATCATCTCAGTATATTACCTAAATATTTGATACTTTTATCAACTTTAAAGTCTCAAAATGTTATTATTCACACAACTGCTCTTTTACTAGAGTCCAGACATACAGACATTCAGCTTGAGCACCCATCGGGATTATTCTCTCGTCACATACCTGGACACGACAAGAGCATCTTAGTGCAGGTAATAGATGAAGAAAGGAAGGACAGACAGACGAACTCTCCAAAACAGAGACAGAATAAAAACTCTTTGGTTACGAGCATCAGTCTGTTTATAGGGGAGTGATTTACAGCGAGAGCAGATTGTTGACTTTCCTCCACAGGTCGAGGAGAAGAGGCAAAGTCAAGACAGTGATGAATTAACGACCATTTAATTTGGCAGCACCATCTAAATCCACTATGGGCTTTTTAAAGTACACAAACAAGATTGATCAATCCCTGTACTTTGGTGTATTGTTCAACTGACGAAACTATTCTCTGTGTTAAAGGTGAGATTGTGTAGGCTGAGGTTGGAGTACTTCTCAAATACAAAATGCTGTATTCTGCATTAATACAGTAATTCTTGTTGAATTTTACAAAATATTAATATCATAGTAATAGGAAAATGATGTAGAATACAAATTTCCCCTTTTTACCAAGAAAATACTAGTAATGTTTTCTGGTTGAGTATAGTCTTGTTACTGGATTAGGGTGATGGTAAATCATATTACTGTGAAATAAAGTACAATACCAGGTATGTGTATCCTGTTTCTATTTATAATGACCATAATTGCCATTTTGGTACAATGCCTTTCCTACTGTATTACCATGCTGTTGCTGTACAATGCTAACGTATAATCTTGATTAATCTTGAAAACTTCTCAGTTTTTCCACCAAAATTTACCAAAGATGTTGGAAAGTGCTTTTGACAGAAAGTAAAAAATAAAAAAAACACACAGACATACCTACTTTCTACATTTTTGTGTGTTAACCCTAAAATCACCAACCAGAGGGCTGTTTCATAAAACTGGTGTACCTGTCATATGCAGGTGTTTTACCATCACGCACTGACGGTAAAACGGTAAAACGCACATTTGCACAAGTGCTCCTCATGTCAGGACGTTTATACATCAGATTGTGTGCTTAACATAGGCCTAAAGAACAAAGTAATAATAGAACCAATGGAAAATATAAATAAGTATGATTAATGAGTATATCATAAACCATGATTTTTGCTCAATATTTTATTTTTGTCAACGAAGTACATATTTCTTTCTAAATATAGTTGCAGTAATCTAATGATAAACCATTAGCAACAGTAACAAATGTGTTTTTATCCCCAGTGTGTGGTAAAAGTGCAGTGTTTATAAAGAGTTAAGCGAAGTAATAGAACTTAGTCTGGTCCAGATCTCACTTAATGCCCATAGTAACTGAGACAGATTCAGCGTGAGCCTGGTTTATGAAACCGAAATGACAACAAAATAAGCCAGACTTGGCAGAGTAAGCCAGTTTTATGAAACAGCTCTCAGGGCTGACAAAAAAGATCTCCTTCATTGTAAATTCCAGTAAATGTAGATGTATATAGAGAACCTAAAAGTTGGAGCATGGAGTTTGCCTGCTTTGCCCTATTTTACCATCTTCAGTCCCAAAGGCTCTTCAACTTTTCCCAAACTTACTTTTAATCACATTAGCGTTCTGCCAATCCTTTATTTATAAGCTCCTTTTTGCACAGGTGACACTTATTTTGCCCGTCAATAATTTCTGCTTGACATATTTACTTAAGTGCTGTGCTTTGCATCTGTTTATGTAACATTTAAACTTTTTCAGAGCACTTTATATTTAATTGAGTGAACTCCAGTCCACTTTTGCTAAGACTCTTCCTCTTCACATCTGCCCATCCGAACCACAGCATAATGAGCTGAGCTTAGGTTTTCGCCCTGTGTGGCCACAGCAGCTGCTGAATGCATGTCCTTAAGTGGGAGGACTGGGATTACTGCACAAATCTAGACAGAAATTAGTTCATTTGGTACAGAAATATTGCTGTTTAAAAGTTTCTGTTTATGTAAAACCAAGTGACCTTAAATGAATAATGCTCTATGAGAATTTTAAATGTCAAATACATTTTAACTTTTTTTTTTAAAGTTAGAAGGGCATCCGGCATGTTACTTTTGGTTGCCATTCATTCTTGCTTACAAAATAAAACAAAGTTTTGAAATGAATGGAAAGCTGACAACACATTTTACACAGTAGGCAAGTTATAGCAGTGGTGAAGGTGGTGGGAGTAGCGTCAGAGGTAGAAGAGATATGTGACAGTCCATAGAAAAATGGGGAACAAGTCGATTTTGGGCATTTTGAGTTATTATCAGATTCTGAAAGTGTAGTCTCCAAGAAGTTGTGGCCACTTGAAGGTAGGCCCTCATAGATCCTCAAACCTGAGAAATCTGGCTCTAAAGATTGAGAACAATACTGTTGTCTGAAAGACGGAGAGGCTTCTTCATGATCTGAACTAACAGATTCTGCAAAAAAGCCAAAATCACCTATTTTCAAAAAAATCACTTAATTGCCGTTTTGCTCCAAACTCGTGCTGCGACTTGCGCCCGGAAAGGTTGTGCGCTGACACATATTAGAAGCTGAAGCAGCAGCTGTACTGAGTACAGAGTACTGTAAATATATTTATGAAACTATTACTTACTACCATTATTTTGTGCTGTTTTTTTTAGATCCAATTTCGGTATCAGGTCTTTTTCTAAACAATTGACTTCAATTGTTGTTCTTGTGATTGTCTTTTATTCCAGATGCTGTGCCAGAGTTGGTGAGAGAAGGGTCCTGTCTCTCTGACTCCACCTCAGAAGATCAGTCCATCAGGTCATACACCTCTGAGTCCTTTGATGATAATGGTATGTTCTCAACAGGAATGTTATTATAACAACTATCTTCAAAGTAAACACATCATTTTCATTATGGTGGTGATAAAGCATAAAATCATTAACATAATCAGACATTATGTTACAAATTGCTAACTGTGCTCCTACTCCCGAACTTAAGACAATAATATCTTATCTTCATTCACAATATTTTCTTTGGACATAAACACTAAACACTTTTTTCAGTATCCATGTGAGTCTGTCAAATACAATATAGGCAAGGAGGTTTATTTGTAGAGACAAGGCGATTTAAAATGCTTCACAATTACATAATACTGTAGCTAGACTCCTCACTGGTTTTAGCAGAAGAGAATGCATCACCCCGGTTTTAGCCTCTCTTCACTGGCTGCCAGTGCGTTTTAGTATTGATTTTAAGATTTTACAGATCACTTTTAAAGCTCGTTTAGGCCTAGCTCCTAGCTACATCACAGAACTTTTAACTCCCTATGAGCCCCCGCGCAGCCTTAGATCCTCAGGCAGGTCCCTGCCTGCTGTTCCGAAGTCGAGGCTCCGGACGAAGGGCGATCGAGCCTTTTCGGTCCGGGCGCCTCGACTTTGGAATGACCTGCCTGAGGAGATAAGGCTTGCTCCATCAGTATCATCTTTTAAATCTCTTCTTAAAACTCACTTTTATAGATTGGCTTAGTTGGACTAGTTACTATTCTGTTAATCTGTTTTATTTATTCTTGTCGTGTGTTGCTGGGATACCTTGTTCGTCTTAACTGTTACTGTTATTGCTTTATAAATAAAGATTATTATTATATTATATTATTATAAAATTATAAGAAGGCAAATAAAATCAATCCATAAAGCCTTGATTTGAGGCCTGTCTGCTCTGACTGATTGGTCCAGATTTTAACTTCATAAAAGTGAAACAGTCTCAGCATGTTTGGTGACTCTGACTCTGGGTTAATATGGACATATTTCCTGTTTCTAGTCAGGACTCGAGCAGCAGCGTTCTGAATGTACCTCAGCTCGTTCAGAGAGATCAGTGAGCAGACTGTTATAGAATCAGAATAGTCTTTGCCATTGTCAGTGAGAGGATTCACAAACTAGGAATTTTCTTCAGTACAATGGTTTCTACACTATACCTTTGATCTTGGCAATGTTTTTGATGTTATTGATTTAATGTGGCTGTTTAAGTTCAGGTCTGAGTTCACGATTATTCCTATAGGTTTGTTGAGGTTTGCTTTTTCCCCACATAACGCAATTCCCTTGATCTCCGGCTGAATATTAGAGGTTTCGACACACAATAACGAGCATGTGTGGGTGCACAGGACAAGATAAGGCTGTTTTCCTCTCTAATTACCGTTAGCTGAGAAAACTGTCCTCCTGGTCTCTTTCACATGATGCCCCTATAGCGCTCTAAACATGTCATAGCCTCGTGTCCTATGGTGTTTACTGGATGAAAAAATAACATGTCTCATCTCAGTCAGGGCACATGTACTTAACCTGTCTATTCTCCTGCTGTGATAAGAGAAATATAGGCTTTTTTAATAACAATCCTATAATAAATTGTCAAGGGTTTTTCATGGTTTATATATGAGTATGGGGGCGGGGGGTTGAGTGGGTGAGGGGGGTTGGTTCTGAGTTGTAAGGCGCTCTGTGTTACATTCTTGTATGAAATGCGCTTTATAAGCAAAGATTGAATGATTGATTGATAGATGGCAGCCAGCTCACCCTCATTGAGTGTCAGTGAATAATGGTCCCATGGTCCCTTTGAGAAGCTTGTCAAGCTCGTAAAGCGTAATACAAACCAAGCCAGAGAGCACATGAACTTGAGTAAAACTTTTGAATAACATCTAAATAAATCAGGTATAAATGAACTGTACTAAACTTGCAATTACCAATGATTTGACCATTGTCACACTGTACACGATTAACATGTGAGTGAAGTGTAACCCAGTGCTAAAGCAGAACTACATTAGACTAAATCCAGTCCAATGTGTGAACTAACCTCCTATGGACACACTATGGAAACCTGTCCTGATCCTCTTGCTTTTATTATAATGCAATCAATGGGGCTCCGCGAAAGGTCAATAGATGTCGAACTGTGATCTGATATGTGTGACAATCTGCCAATTTAGTGACATGGCCACAGCCTGTGTCTTTTATTTAATGTTTTTAACACAGCTCTATGCTCAAACACATCCACTAACCTGTAAGTCATTAAGGCGAGATTTCTGCATATTTTGGTCCCTAAACATCATAGAAAAATTACCAAAGTCACCATTTACGATCTTTTGAACACAAAACGGCCGATGGAACCTCCTGGAATTTCGCTCCTCTCACCCGCGTGTCCATTCATAAACATTGACATATTTGGTATCCACATGGAGTGTGTAAAGTCCACAACAAGACGCTGTATGTCATATATGATAATATCCTCTCTGGGACAAGCCAGTAAAGAAAATACACAGACAAAGTCTTGTGCATGCACAGACGCTACTAAACTCTAAAGCCAATTTTCATTGCGTCACTTTAGGCTTACTCTTACATGGAGTTTTTCTCTTCAGTCGCACCAACAGACTCCAAACCTTCATCTTGTACTTACCAATATTCTGACGATTTGTTCAGAGGGATCTTTTAATATTTAATTCCTAGCCTGATTTATTGAGTTTTGAATGAAAAAGGCAAAATTTGAACTTTTACAGATTTATTCACTAATAAGTAGTATTAAAAAACTAAACAAGATATCCAAAATCCCCTCAGAACTAATACAAAGATTAGTTACAATCTTTGTATTGTAACAACATTTTTACACATAAAATGCCTTATTTTTATATGAAAATGTAAAATGACATTTACAGCAAAAGTTTAATCAAATATTACTCTATAATTTATTCACCTGCAGTGTCTCGCTTTAAGTGCCAATGGATTGTAATAACCCTGTACAGCTCAGACGTGATAAATCTTATTAACTGGGTCCTTTCTCTGCTCTCCACAGCCTCCATAGTCACTGTCATCCGACTTGTCAATGATGCGGTGAACAATATTGAAAATGAAGGTATGACACACGATCTGTTTGTAAGCTCTCATCTCATCTCTGTCATTCTTTTATTCAGCTCTGTACACTGTGTTTTCCTCGAACACAAAAAGCCTCCCACTTAGATTCCCAATATTTTTTTTTTCACTTTCCTTTTGACACCAACTCTCTCCCTGCTACAATTCTTTCCCCTTTGGTTGTTTCGCAGTGGCTCCATCTAACTCACTCGCCTCTCTCTCTTGTCACGAATCTCTCTCTCTCCCCCTCTCTACCTTTGTAGTGTCAAACATGGACAAAGAACCACGGAGGCACAGCCCTGGTGAGTGAGATGCAAAACCAGTCGGAAAACATCTTATTAACGACCCTCCCTTCAGTCTTCAAGCCACAAACCCCTGAATGTTTTGCACGCTCCAGTTTCATACTTTGTCACTCCTCGCACAGAAGAGATTGCAATTTGTGCCGCTATTCTTTTCTTTGAGTGTCTCCTGTTGTTTACGGACTTACTATCAGTTTCCAGGCAAGCTCGCAAATAGCACAGTCAAAGGAAAAAAGGCTGATAGACAGCCTTAAAGTAGTCGGGTTATAGGAGATGCTTGTTTTATGCAAAGTCAGTCTACAATACATTATTTTATCTTTGGGTTGTTGACAGTAACAGCTTCAGCCAGTAGGGGCCAGTATGTCAATATTTGATAGAAACTCAGAAGTGGACTTTGAGTGTGTTTACATGCACTAGAGCTTCCTAGTTGTTATAGGGAAGTTTTAATATTCCGGTAATGGCAGGTTTCAGGATATGGTGTTTACATAAGCCGTGTCGCGGATACCTTCATATTGAAATGGTGCAATGCATTATGGGGCTCCCAAGAGGCAGATAAGAGTTGGTCCCCAATGCAATAGATTCACTCTCGCCACATTGACGACATTTTCCCAAATCTGCAAAGGACACTGGAAGGACACAAACTGAGTATGACAGTATTTTCCTGATATAGAGAGATTATTTAGTTGTGCAATAATATTATAACACGTTTCTATAATTAGTACATGTAAACACCCTCCAAACGATCAACAACACGTAGTTATTATGAAATATTGGAATCAATAGCAAATATGTGACCAATCATGGATTCCAGTGATTCCAAGTGTTGTTTTTTTTTTTCAAAATATTTTTGCAGAATCTATCAGTTGAGCTCACGGAGAAGCCTCTCCATGTTTCAGATAACAATATTGGTATCTTTAAAAGCATACATTTTGTGTTTTGAAATCGGGTGTACTTTCAGGAAATGCAGTGTGCCGCTACACAGTTAATTTCCATACTGGCCATTCCCATCTGAACCCAACATTTCCAACAGTATTTTCCTACAAAAAGCTTAAATTGCTTAATTCGCGTTGTCTTCATCAGAAGACATCAGACTCTGAGTCTGTGCGGGATCTTTCCCAGGGAAAATGCTCCTTTGATCCGCGAAGGGAGTGTCAAATCCCGGCCCATGTCTATGGAATGTCTATGGTGATGTTTTCCCCTTTTTCACAAACGTTGTCCATACCACAGTGGCGCCAAGTATCAAGAATGAGATAAATGTCCGTACTTCAGCCTCTTTCCGCCATTTGAACACAGTATTGCTAGCGCACTACGTCACCGCCAACTGCTTGATTGCCAATATTCTCTGGGGCCCCCTTCAAGCCAATGAAAAAATGGTGATGTAATGAGCTGCAAATGAGCACAACTGTGCTCAAACAAGCAGAGAGAGAGGAGGATTATCTCTGTTATACATTTTGCGAAGTGCTTGCTTTCAAATTGCCAAAACTTCTCCAAATATTAACAGATTTCCATGTGTTACACATCATTGGAAAGCTTAGACACTACACTTTCAGAATCTGTGAATAACTCAAAAGGCCCAGGGGCGACTTGTGTCCCTAAAATCCATGACTGGTCACATATACCTTGAACTTCTTATAATATTCACAAATCAGTATACAGATCTAAGTCCCTGGGATTGAGATTTGCCCCATGGTAAGCCCATAATGCAACGTGTCAACGTGAAATTACGTGGAAATATGTCAACTTGGCAGTATCCGCGAAACGGCTTATGTAAACTTTTAGTTTAGTTTAGGGTCAATATAAAACACTCAGTGTCCTCTCTACTCCAGACATAGGATGATTCGTTCTCTGCGCCTCAGGGCTCTGCCATGTTTGTTTACGATGAACAGCTCGTGCACAAGAAAATGGAGGTTCTCAAAAGCGGGTAACAGTGTATACATGTTGCAATCTCCCGGTTACTGCTGGAAAATCTCAGCCAGAGACTGCTATTTTCAGGTTCTTATAATCATGAAACTGGGTTTGTATGATCAGAGACAAAACCGGAATATTAAAACTCCCCTTATAAAAAACTCTAGCACATGTAAACACACTCTTTGATTCACGGCTGACTTTCTCGAATAAAGGTTAGCACACTCTGGGGAGATTTATATGGCAGTATCTGGGCCCAAATAATATATCTCCTCTTTATCCCCTCGTTTTTAGTCTAATTTTCACTAACACTCTTCTATTACTGTAAAAGCATATAGAATTGTATGAATTTACCAGCTTCACCGGGGTTCACTTAACTTGGAGCAAATTTGAACATGACCTTAATAAATTCTCTACCAGCATTTGCAGCTAAACAAGGCTCATGCTGGAACTGTGTCTGTATAAGATAATACATAATTGGATAAGAAAGTACCATAGTATAGTAGCATTCATCTATTGACATTATTAGTGGGATATTATCACCAAAATGCCAGTTTTACCTGTTTTGCCCATGCTTACCAGTGAACGCAGAGCAAATCTGTGAAAGCCCCATATTCAGTATTCCAAGTTAGTTCATTTAGACCATTATCTTGACATGTGAAGTGGATATGCAACTCACACAAGAGGATCTAAATTCTTTAAGGAGTGTTCAAATTATGCTCAGATTAAAGCCCTTGGTCAAGTGCGGTGTTGCGGCTGTCGATTTTAAGAAGAGCTTTCACTAGCCGGCACCATCTCCATAAAGTGTAGGCCACTTCGAGCCCACTCCCCAGACACACAAAATGGTACAAATGAAGGCAGCTCCATCACTTAAAATTTCACACTAAAAGAAGCAGAATGTACAAAGTGGCTTTCGGCTGCGACTGAATGAGCAGTGTAGAGGTCTGCTTTTACCAAGGACGCCCAGCACTTAAAAAACAATATTCATTAGCATTTAATTAGCGAGTCTCTTTGTTCAAAGTGGGGGCTATTTAACTTATGGCCCAGCGCTTCATTACATAATTACATGTTGTGTTTGTGGAAATTGTAAGGCAGCACACTGTGAGAAACACACACATGAGGTGTCTGTTGAATGTGGTAAGAACCAATTTTTTGTAATTTAGTACAACATTAACATTTAAAACCCTCAAAATATCAATCAATCACTAAAGTAAAACATTAACAGACGCCAATCAAGCGCAAAAAGAAAGCTGAGCGATGAACGTTATTTCTCTGTTTGGTTACAGTTCTAAAACAGATCAAGCAAGTCAATCTTCACTGAACTTGGGGAAAGGTGGGGTAATGTTAACCATATGAGCTGTAAACACCAGATTGCTATTAATGAGACAACAATAATAAAGAAGCACAGGTCCCAGTGTTTCAGTATTGCCAAAATAACAGCGCCTTTAACATGTTTGTAACTTCTGTGGAATAAGTGTTACTTCTACCACTCTGCAAAAACTCATATCGAGGGTAAGTGAAGTAATCTAGAAATGAGTTCAATTTTCCTGAAAAAAGTACATTTGTCCTTGGTTTGAGAAACTCATTTCAAGATTAAGAAGTTTTTTACACTTGAATTAGGCAAAACACCAATAGCAATCTTTTTTCAAGTTATTTTTGTTTAACTTTGAGTGTGTTGAGGCTGGTTTTCTTAATTTTAGTGTAAAAATCTTGCCCCATGGACAAGCATCTTGAAATTAGTTTCTCAAACCAAGCACAAATGTACTTATTTCAGGAAAATTTAACTCATTTCTAGATTACTTAACTTACTAAGATATGACTTTTTGCAGAGCATTCATGCACTAAAGTTCCATCTTTTGTCGAACTCCTCTCCTCCATTGCATCTTCCCTGAATGATCATTCACTGTGTCTGTCTGTGAGGAGCATCATAGCCTTAGTTTCATCAGATTTTTATGTTTTTCTTTGCACTTCACTGACAGTGAGCCACCACCTGCCGAGCAACGACGAGATTTGTTTTGACTTCATCAATGAATACCTAGTGGACTGTAAGCCCTTTCATTCACACTGTCCCCACTTAACCCCCTACATGAGTTAACCACAACAGGTTTTGTTCCAGCAGCTCGCTCTGTGCTCTCAGATGTTATGGGGCTGTTGGCAGCTGCAGTGGGTTACACATCACTGTTGGCATGTAGCATGCATTATATGTTTGACTTAAAGCTGGAAGAGTTAATAAAGAGCAGCAGCCCTCCCACACGCATCAGAGTGGGCTCATTAAGGACAAACACTGCAGGTGAATAGGGGCAAATGTTTTCATTCCAAAATAAGAACAAAAAACAAAACAAAACATATATATAATAATTGATAGAGCCATGTATAAATGTATTGACTGATTTTATTTATATATTAGTTACAAAGATTTACATACAAAGATCTAGTTTTTGAATAAGCTAGTTACAAAAAGAAGTAAAAATTCATTTTTTTTTTGTTCAAAACTAAATCACAGTATGAATTAGATATTGAAAAATTAGTCTGAAAACAAGTATTGTTAAATACAAGACTTTGATATTTGATGGCTGTGCATTTTTCTTACCACATTGTAAGAAAAATGCATTTTGAGGAAATAGCCTTCTCAATTTCACAAATTTCACTAAGGACAAACGTTGAGTCATTGAATTAATTATTTATATAAATAACTTATATAATTGATTAAACCTCTTGTTGTGAAGATTAGGCATTTTTATTGTTTCCAAGTGACGGTTTATACTGTATTGCGCCCAAAACCTTAAAATTAAAAAAAAGAATATTCCCTGATGTGTCTCTCCTTAACTTTAGCATGGAACTTGCATGCCATAGTTCGTCATGGAACTTGCACCTCTTTTATTTATATATATATATATATATATATATATATATATATATATATATATATATATATATATATATATATATATATATATACACAGTACATACAGTATATAATTACTTTTATTTATGTAAGACTCTTACACAATGTAAGAGTCTCAACGCCACAGTTCTACTATAAATACTGACAGAAAAAAGTGAATTATGAGCTCCCTTTCACACAATGCATAAATTACACTTCAGATTGTTTGAAGTAGGGTCATGCGAGGCTCTTATTCATAATTAATGTGTGATTGCACAGAGCGGGGGATATTTCTACAGCTCCTACCTGAAGGTCATGACAGAGGAACCTATTATTATTGACCTGAAGGCAAAAGCAATCTGCACTAGGGACAATCGCCAATGTATCACATGGTTGGGGGCTGGGACCCCACTGCACGGTGTATGTGTAATTGAAATTCACCAGCACATCTGTAATGTGTAAGACTGGAGGCATGAGGACACCTACATAGAGGCGAAGACCTTGCCAATTCTATGCTGTAATCAAATGGCATTCTTGCCATTAGAAGTATTGGCTTATGGCAGGGGGTTCAAATTCATTTTGGGTCAGCTATGACGGCCGGTCACAGACCACATATATTATTAACAGGAAAATACTTCTGAGAAAACAGCACATTTCATTCACATTAAAGTAGTGGCCCACAGGACTGTATAATAAATAATAATGTCTTGCACTTGTGCTTTACAAGCCTGTGTCACATTCCCTCCTTACGTGGAGGTGGTGGTGAGCTACTATTGTAACCACCGCTGCCCTGGGGCTCTCCACCATTTACCATGTTGGTAAAAAAAACTCTTTTTCAAGGGAGTCCTGGCCGAGAGGCAACAAAAGATACACACAATACTTTCACATTATTGACATGAAATTACAAATGATGAAAAAGTTAAGGAGGTCGTCTCAAGTGTCTCAGTCTGGACTTATTAAAGGCATTCAATGAAATCAGTTCATTTCCAGACTTTTATGTCTCATGTTCCATGAAGAAGGAGCAGACTAAGCAAAAGCCTTTTCACCCAGTTCTGTGCGGGCGAAGGGAACAGACAGCAACAAATGGTCCTTTGAAGGCAAACAGTAAGAATCAACACTTCTGCGTGGGATTGAATTACAGATGTAAGAAGGCAGTGTCCAAGCATCGCCTTATAAATAAAACTGCACCACTGTCCCAACATTGTGGTGGACAAAGAAGGCCGTCCCACTCCAAAATACAATTCACAATGATGAGTCGAGGCTTTACAGTTAGTAATGAACCATCTGATGAAGACATTGAGCTGAGGCGTCCATAATCTAAAATAGATCAAAATGTTGCATTAACGAGTTGATTTTTTTTGCCCTCTGCTGGACTTTTGGCTGCCTCCTAGTGACTGGAGGGAGCATGTTGGTTATTTCTTAAAAAAAAAAAAAAAACATAACTCTTCACAGAAACGGGTAAAATACACTGCCTGGCCTAAAAACAAGCCTCCACAAAATAAAATGTCACACGCACATTAGGCCACCTTTAGCTTTGTTTCAATAAGCTTCTGCAATGTCCAAAGATTTATTTCCATCCAGCGCGGCATTCGTTTTTCACTACGAGCTTGTATTGATGATGAAGAGTGTGAACAAGCCTTCTCCAGCACATCCCAACTATTCTCAGTGGAGTTAAGATATGGACACTGTGGAGGACAATGCATGTGTACCACTTTCACCATATGAGCATCTTGGAATACGCCTGTGCCATCAGAGAAGAAGAAATCCATTGATGGCATAACTCATAAATAATAATTCAGGATGTTCATGTTTCAGCTGATCTCATTCTTTGGGCAGATAGTGTTGCTGAACCTAAAACTGACAAACTGCATCAACCCCAGTTCTATTTGCTTTTTGGCCAGGCAGTGTACTTACTCTGACACCCCTGGCTTAAGGGATTTACTTTAGTAATAGTTTTTAATGTAGAAACCAAGAAAAGAGATATAAATGAATGTAATGGTTTGCATTACATAGAAACATGAATTTAATGAATCATTTATTGTTGAAGCAATGATATTAATCTGGAATCTAACATTAACTATAACGTACCAGTAAATAAGCAACCAGTGCAAGTTTGTTCATTCTGTGAACAGGGTTGCATTTTTGTTCCTATCAGCGTCTTTTCTCAGAGCAGTCAAACCGAAGAAGCAATAACCGTTTGACGCCTAAGCAATGCATAGGTTTGTGGCATTTGGGACTTGAGACATCTGCCTTTTACTGACAGTCATGTGCCACTTCTTTTCTTTTCCATCATAATAAATTAGGACACAGTGCGGCTGATGTTTCAGAGCCACGTCGATTTATTGACCCTTTTCTAATGGGACATAATGTAATTTCTGGCTCACAGTGCGGAAACCCCGTTCGCAACACAAGACAAATTGAGTTATACAGATCCAGTAGTTTGGCAGGTTGTCCCAGGAACTCTTTAGATTCGAATAAATCTGAATCTAATAATATACATACAATCTCTTTTGATTTGAATATAATGGACTTGCAGCTGGCAGCTTTAAGTCATCGAAGTGGAAAGTGGAACATTCAAAGTAGGGGGGGGGGGGGGGGGGGGGGGTGGGAGAAGGGGGGGGAGGGGGGGGGGGGGGGGGGGGGGGGGAGGGGGGGGGGGGGGGGGGGGGGGGGGGGGGGGGCATGGCGCATTTCTTTTACTATATTTTATTTTTTGTCTCATCAGCACCCCACTGGGAGTCATCCAGTCAGTCTGCAAGTTGGTTATCACCCTCACGCCTACGCCCGCCCGAACTGGAGTCCCACTATGATCTGACCGAAGCCCAGCAGAGTATAAGGAGAGAGGGCAGCACACGATCCTTGCAATTGGATTATAGAGTCATGACTTTTGGGAGCAGCGGAGATCGAGGAAGAGCGAGAGGAAGTGGTAAAGAAAAAAACACTATATTTACATAGTCCAGTTTCATTGTATGTGTGTATGTCACCAGTTCCAGCAGTTTTGCAGTAAAGCTGAGAGGGGTGTGCTGTGTCTAGTTGTCTGATTTTTGCTAATTTGGTGTTAAATTATCATCTGGTTGGAGTGCACCATCTACAGTCTTACCTGTTATGGCCAATACATTATAAAAAGTGTTGCTTCCATAGGAAATGTGGTGTTGGGGAGTAACTAAATACATGTATTTAAAATACGTATTCAGAATACGCATGTTGAGTAACTGTATTCAGGTACAAATACTCTCTCATTTGAGGGTATTTCAAATACAGTTGCTTTTCAAATACCAAAGGAATACAGAGAGAGAGAGAGAGGAAGGAGAGAGAGAGAGGAAGAAGAGGGGAAGGAGAGAGAGAGAGAGAGAGGGGGGGGCAGGGGAGAAGAGAGACAGAGAAAGAGGAAGGAGAGAGCAAGGGAGAGTAAGGAGAGAGAGAGAAAGAGAGAAGAGAGAGAACGAAAGAAGAAAGAAACAATAGACAGACAACAGTTGGTGTAAAAGTGTTGATACGTATGTTTAATCTTTCACCATATTTATACACAAATATAAAGCAAATCAAGGTGAAAGTATCTAAGTATTCAGAATACAGTACACTGACTGGGCAAAGTAACTGAATACGTTACATAATACATTTTAAGACAAGTATTCAGTATTCTGTAACTGAATACAATTTCAAAATATTCTCCCCAACACTGAAAATAGACAAGACAAATTAGCAAAGTTTTGATTATGTTACAGATATTAGGCTTTTTATCTCATTTTTATCTGTTTTTTTTCTCTTTTGAACAGAAATAAATGAGTGTGGTTGACAAGGCTGCAATACAACAGCACTAGTCTTTAAAACTACTCTATATTGAAACTTTTTTGTGTTTTGTTTTGTGTTCTTAAGGTAACAGGCTGTTCCAATGGGAGAGGAACCAGTCGGGTGAATGGGAACGAAGGCGAGTCTTGGACAGAGAGACAATAAACAAGGAAGACTGGGACATGGCGCCATGCAACAACTCTCCTGTGTACGAAGAATATGGAGAGAGTGAACCAGGAAACCAAGGCCCAGAGCACCTTTACGACACCTTACCCCCGACCCGTTCCGCCTACGAGGGATACCCATCCAGCCCGCCAGGCCTTAACCTCCATCCAGCCCAGCTCCTGCCCCCGCTGCGAGCCTGGGACCTACAGACTGGGGCGTGGAGGCAGAGCTCAGAGGAGGAACAGGTGGAGGTGACAGCCGCCTCGCTGTCCGGAACAGGGGACGAACTCGAGAGGCTTTTAAACCTGGTGTCGCTCAGGGCCAGGAGGGCGACTCGGACAAACCGCGCCTCCACGGGATCAGAACCGACCAGCGGCTGGGACTCTTACCACTGAGGATAAACACGTGACTTACAAGGACCTATATTATGCTACTGTGACTTCATCAGAAAAATACCAGGAGCGTTGTCCAATTTATAAATGTTACGTTTGAGTCAGAGCCTTGAAATCTGTGAAAGTTCCTCTGTATTTTTAAGTCCTAACACCTTCACCAGAATTGTTCTTACGATGGCCATGTTAAACTTAGCCTTTGTTTTAGCTTGTTTCATTTCAGATGATTTTTGCTTTCCACTGGCACCCCCAGCTAGTTTTATACTACTAAATGATGACGCAATTAATTCCTGGAATCATCATGTATGCAAACTATTAATTTATACTATTATACTATTTATACTAGCTATATAAGTTAACAATCTGGATTAAAACATAGAACATACAATAAAACATATAATTATTCACAATTAAGTAATAAAGGCTGTAGTCAGAGATGTAACACATTTGGCCGTAATAATATGTGAGAAAAATGATTAAATTGTTTCCATAGGCATGTCATTATGCGTAATTATCAATTTAATCAAGCACTAATCCGCCACAGATCCAGGCTGAGGCTATTAACCTTTGCCACCGAGTTGATGCCGATACCGAAGTTATTAACAATAGACTATAAAAAGCTGCTCGTGGCCCTACAAACCACATCTGTTGCATATTGTTCAATCCAAATGATCCAATGGTTTCTCATTTTGATGCACTGCAATGTAACTATTGGGACTAGCACAACTACGTGTCCCATATCAGTTGGCAGTGAGCAGAGCGTTCTGGAAGCACACGGAAGACTGAGACGTTCATATGAAAAGGCTAATTAGGTTTTTAGTTTTGTTTGAAAGCTGAATTTGCACCTTATGTAGACCGCTGTGAAACCATGAAAGACAGTGTACCGTATGCCTCAATGTAAATATAACTGTGTAAATATGTACATATGTATGGAAAATTATGATTTACTGCTTTTATATTTAATGACCGTTATTTTTCATCCAGTTTGTCATGATAATGCTCTCTGTATGTCTTTGATTTTGTTTTCATCTTCATAATAAGTATGTGATATGTATTTGCCACATCTTCATCATGTTATTTGTCAGATGTTGAATGGACTCTTTAACCTCTTAAACCCCAACAGGCCCAATTTGGGGTCCTGGGGAAGAAAAGAGACAGAGAGAGGGCAAGGAGAGATCGAGAAGAAGGAAAGAGGGTGAGAGGAAGGAAAGAGACAGAGAAAGGGGAAGGAGAGATCGAGAAGGAAAGAGGGTGAGAGTAAGGAGAGCGAGAGGGGAAGGAAAGAGGGCGGAGAGGAGGGAGAGAGAGAGGAAAGAGAGAGAGGAAGGGGAAGGAGAGATCGAGAAGAAGGAAAGAGGGCGAGAGGAAGGAGAGAGAGAGGAAAGAGAGAGAGAAAGGGGAAGGAGAGATCGAGAAGAAGGAAAGAGGGTGAGAGGAAGGAGAGAGAGATGAAGGAGAGAGACAGAGAAAGGGAAAGGAGAGAGGAAGGAAAGAGACAGAGAAAGGGGAAGGAGAGAGGGAGGAAGGAAAGAGACAGAGAAAGGGGAAGGAGAGAGAGAGGAAGGAAAGAGACAGAGAGAGGGGAAGGAGAGAGGGAGAGAAAGAGACAGAGAAAGGGGAAGGAGAGAGAGAGGAAGGAAAGAGACAGAGAAAGGGGAAGGAGAGAGGGAGGAAGGAAA
>OMNZ01069098.1:0-29983 GCA_900303255.1 Lesueurigobius sanzi | reverse complement strand
AATATTCAATTTACTCACGAGGAAGCTAAAGAGAACAAAATAGCGTTCTTAGATTGCAAAGTGATTATAGGAGAAGGTGGACAGATTCACTCAGAGGTTTACAGGATGCCCACACACACGGACCAATACCTGATGTTTGACTCTCAACAACCTCTACAGCATAAACTAGGAGGAATTACAACACTCCAACACAGAGCCAATCAGGTGCCTACAAGTGCAGAAGGGAAGGAGAAAGAAGAACTACATGTTAAGAGAGCCCTCTCGGCCTGTGGTTACCCTAAATGGTCTTTCGCCCAATCTCGAAGGAAAAGATTAGTCAAAGAACAGGACAAACAGGAGACAGAACCAAAAAGGAGAGGAGTAGCTGTACCTTATGTATCCAGAGTCTCAGAGAAAATGCAGAGGGTCTTTAGACAACATAAAATCCCATTTTGTATCATAAAATAGGCAGACACCTATTGACAATAACAACCTCAGAGTGAAACCATCTCCACTGTCATGATAAAATGACCCTGGATGACTGGGAGCAGCAGGGCCATAAGGGAGTGTCAACAGACTTAGAAGTAAGCCCAGGGTGAGACAATACAGAGGTAACGAGCCATATTAAGAATGAATAGGCTAAGATGTTCTCCTAATTTTAGCACCAAGAGAGGAGGAACTTAGAGGTTAACTCCTCCTTCTGGTTTACTCTTAAGAGACCCACAGCGTGCTCAAGTCTTTATTAAGCTGATGACGATCTCTGGACTAAGATCGAAATGTCCTACTCTTCAACTACAGAGTACAGATGAAGACTGAAGAATTTTTGCCTACGATGGGCAACTCCTGTACGACTGAGAACCTACACAAAAAAATGTTAATGTTTAGAATCTGCGCCAACACTGTAGCAATTTACAACATTTAAAGGTCCACAAATAATCACAAAGGGATCAGGTAAATTGAATTGATTATTGTGGTAAAAACTCATTCCTAACCATCCCAGTTCTTCAGTTTATAAGCATGTACAGTAAGTAAACTCTAATCTTTATATGAAAAAGTGAGAACCAAAAGGAACTTCTTGCCTTTGGTAAAGAAGGGGTTTGGTTCAAGATCCAAACATGTTAATGGATGATAATGTAGTGCAAGTATAGCTAATACTAATAGACCACATTCTTCCTACTGTTCAATCCCCCAAATTTGATACTTTATATATAATGTATATATATTTTAAAGTATCAATCGATCAATCATTTTAGCTTCTTCATATTCTTGATAAAGCACTAGCTTCAAATAATCATTTTGACTTTTTGTTTTTTACAGCTGTATGCTTCTGGGCTTTTCTGTCGAGAATCTCCACAATTTGATGACTTGTTTGGTTTTTCTGTCAGCGATGTTTTGTCAGAGAGTCAACGTGGACGCAAATTGGTAAAAACAATAACCCCCCCAAAAAACACAACAGCAATAGGACAAACAGACTGATTTGAAACAGCCTAGACATTACAGTTGTACAAAACAGCTGTACTGATGTGCACTTGATGTTAGCAATTAGCTACTACAAGATTATAGACTTAAACTTAGACAGACTTTATTGATCCACAAGGGAAATTGCGTTGTCACAGGTGTTATAACGAATACGTCCATTACAGAAATGTAACAAGTGTAACAAAAAGGGTGCCACTGTGGGATGTGAAAACAGACGGTGCCAAAGATCCTACCATTATCCCTGCGCAAAGCAAATAGAAGCTCATACCATTGAAGACAAAGAAAAGGGCCGCTTTGAGTAAGTTCAGCCTGTTCGTTATGAAACATATTATACACCTGAATATTACAAAGCATCCAACTCCTGTATGTTATCTTAATTTAAAGGTTATACTGTCCTCGATGCATGAAAACAAAATGTGAGTGGCTCATTCATTCTTCCACTCTTGTGTTGTTTATTTGTGTGGTACTAATGTAAATAAAGAGACAATTACAGCAGCAAAAGAAACCATCTAAGCTTTCAACAATGACTGAAGTCCAAGAACAGTGCACTGACATCTGTAAAACCTATATAAAAAAACTATTCATATCCAATGTTTAGCCGTTTAAACCTGAAACATTGACATTTTTACAGTTTCTTTTGGAGTTCTGTTGATTTAGGTATTCTGACAAAAACATTCATTAGTTATTTTTGTATAAGACGCAAAACCAACCGGCTGACATACTGTATCGCTGGCCTCGTTAGTAAAGCAGGGTTTAAATACTGCAATAAGCTGACCCCAAAGGCTTTGGTTTTTTCTTCCTTGCACCTCCAGCGTTTCATGAAGCTGAAATATAATAATTGAGTACTACTACAATGTATAATAGCAGTTTTAGGAGTATATTTTGTACTAGGACAGAGACAATAAACAATAAACATTAGTCACCACAATTAAAAGAATGCACGATTAGTTGATCTTAGCATATTATTTTCATAATTGGCATCATCGCTTAAGTAGATAATCCACAGGCAGATAATTATTGTGATATCTTTGTTAATCGCAATCATTTTGAGACAAAAATGTCCATATCGTCCCAGGCTTAATACAATAAATATATAATATTAAAATCGTGATTTTAGAATCGCAATTTCTGTCTGAAAAATCAAATTTTTTTGTCAAAATCGTGCCGCCCTAAATGACATATTGACTATTTTTCCTGCATACAGTAGGTTTGTCAAAAATTCAGCTCCAAACCACTAGTTTGCTAGTTTTTGCTCAAAAGTTGCTTGTTGTGTCCAATGTGCTTTTGAATATCAATATTTCCCCTCATTCCAACATTAAACAATATGCACAGATTTGTCATGTCTGTTGCATTAAAAATGTAGATTTGGGCATTACAAGGCATTCAATTTGATTTGGTGCTACCTATAAACCCTGGTAAAGACAAAATGGAGGAAAACAATATTTCACAGATGTTAATAAACGTAGCGGTCCTAAAAGCAGTGGATGCACTCATACTCTGATAACTCTTAGTATTCTGTAATGCCCACCCAGATATTTATCAAACTATACTCTTCAATTGACCTGTGATCAATTTGACCTATAAGTAACAGGTCCTGAAGCTGACAGTAAGGGCACACTACACAAAACATATATAGGTATTTTTAGTTTAATTTTGAAAATGCAAAGGATGGCTATATTCTTGCTTTTGTTTTGACTAGTTTATTTTGGTTGGTAACAATTTAAGACCATATCACTTATTGTTCTTATTTATTTTATTTTATTTACTGTAAGTGAGACTTGATGATGGCTCAAACTCTTCCAGTCCGTCCACTCATAATCCCAAGGTAAAACATTATTCTTTTACATTATTTTTTTGCTGGTGAATCTGCAGTATTCATATGAATCTGTCTATTTTACAGAGAAAGTTGGACTTCACTGACCAGTAAGGCATATTCCATAGATTTATTTAGACCCATGAGCTTAAAGGCTATAGACAGCCCAGAGTGAATTGTGGTGGAGAGTGGGGAGAGAATTATAGTTCCATCGGAGAGACATTCAACAAATTGTCGGAGGTGGAACTCGAACCCTTGACTCTGATGCCTAAACAGTGTCCCATGTGCACACGCAGCAGCCGTACCCACTAGGCAAAAGTGTTGTTTAGCATTTCAATTTTCAATTTGTGTCCTAGGAAAGAGGAGAAAAAAGCGAGTAAGCACTCTAAAAGAATTGTATCAGATGATTCTGACTCAGGTAAATTACTCTTTGTATTTTTCTTTCCTCTAATAAAATAATCACACTAATCCTCCATTAAATGTGTGTTTACATCAGATGCTGGTGACGCAATGGCCATGTATGCACCTCTAGAGTCCGATGGTGAAGAAAATGCCAACCCTACACCTGAACAGGTTTGGCTCCAACGTTATTTATATCAGTTTCATGATACGATTATATGATCCATAAATGTAAAGTGTTCTTTTATTACTTTAACATATCATCATGGATCTTTCCTTAAACTACAGTTACAACGGTAAGTACTTCATCAAAATAATGAATAGCAAATCGACAACTAAGGTTCACGATCATATTTTCTGCTCAGAAAGCGCGCTGTGAGTGCTCCTGGGACAGTTTCAGGTATGTAGAGTTATGGTTAGAACATAAATGGTAAAACTACTTAGAAATGTTAGAGTTTGTTTTTTAGATCTTCAAATATCGACCCAGGACCAAGCTGAGAATGAAAGTTCTCCAGTTGTGGCTGCAGTAAGTTTTGTGCACTAACATACGAACAACTAGGCTACAATGGTGTGGGACTGCATGCTCCCAGTACAATATAAAGTACATTCAGTGTTGGGGAGTAACTAAATACATCTATTTAAAATATGTATTCAGAATACTCATTTTGAGAAACTATATTCAGATACAAATACTCATTTGAGGGTATTTCAAATACCAATGGAATACATTAATATTCAGTCATTACATTTTAGCTTCAAATTTCACAACATTCGTAAAAAAGGAAGCTCTGAATTATCTACCAAAATAAAAGTTTTAAACAGCTTATGTCACAGTTCACGTAAATAATGTGAGTCATGTGACCTGCTGTGATCCGATTGGTCAAGTGTGCTCTAAACATCATGTTAATAACAGTTGGTGTCAAAGTGTTGTTACATTTTAATCATTCATCATATTCATACAAAAATAGAATACTTCCATCCATCCATCCATCCATTTTCTTCCGCTTTATCCGGGGTCGGGTCGCGGAGGCAACAGTCCGAGTAGAGATGCCCAGACTTCCCGATCCGCGCACACCTCATCCAGCTCTTCCTGGGAGATCCCAAGGCGTTCCCTGGCCAGCTGAAAGACCTGGTCTTTCCAGCGTGTCCTGGGTCTTCCCCGGGGCCTCCTCCCAGTGGGACGTGCCTGGAACACCTCTCGAGGGAGGCGACCAGGTAGCATCCGAAACAGATGCCCGAGCCACCTCAGCCGGCTCCTTTCGATGTGGAGGAGTAGCGGCTCTGTTCTGAGCTCCTCACCCTATCTCTAAGGGTGCGCCCAGCCACCCTGCGGAGGAAACTCATTTTGGCCGTTTGTATCCGGGATCTTGTCCTTTCGGTCATGACCCAAATCTCATGACCATAGGTGAGAGTAGGAACGTAGATCGACCGGTAAATCAAGAGTTTTGTCTTTCGACTCAACTCCCTCTTCACCACAACAGTCCGATACAACGGCCGCATCACTGCAGACGCTGCACCGATCCGTCTGTCAATCTCCCGCTCCATCCATCCCTCACTGTCCCAACAGCTAGATGCTGTGTGCGCGGACCAGGCCGCCGGGGCACCCGCCCTCGACTGCCGCCCAGTCCTCTCTGCACCTGACCCCCATGGCCCCCTCTGCAGGTGGTGAGTCCACAGGAGGGCGGGCCCACGTCATCCCTTCGGGCTGAGCCCGGCCGGGCCCCGTGGGCAAAGGCCCAGCCACCAGGCGCTCGTGTTTGGGCCCCACCTCCAGGCCTGGCTCCAGGGTGGGGCCCCGGCTGCGCCTTGCCGGGCGACGTCTCGGTCCTTGTTCTTTTTCCGGTCATAGGGGTTACTTTCACCTTGATTTGCATTATAAGTATTCAGAATACAGTACACTGATTGGGCAAAGTAACTGAATACATTACAAAATACATTTTAAGACAATATTCAGTATTCTGTAACTGAATACAATTTCAAAGTATTCTCCCCATCACTGTACAGTGCAATATAAATAATCACATTTTGTTTTCAGGACGCAAACTCTGAAGAGTCTCTTGCGCTTCTCGTGGAGGCCGCGAACATCACCATGGACCCTTCAAACTTCTGGAGAGACTGTGTTTCTTCTGGGTCCACACAAGCGATCTTCAGTGATTTCATTAGAGAAATGACAGACATATTCACCAGAATAACGTCTGGCCAGGCCAGTAACAAAGGTATGTGAAAAACTTGTGGTCTGGACTGATGTTCCTGTCCACAAGCTAAAACATGTTGACATCTGCAGATTGTGATGTGGCCTTTAATGTAATGGAGGCATCCGGAAAACTTCAGGAGTTTATAGCCAAACAACAAAAAGGTAATATTAACAGTTGCTAGAGAATTTAGTTGGTCAGTTTGGTACATTTCTTTCTCAAATAGACCAATGCTTTTGTTTTTCTTCTGGCAGATATTAAAAAGAAACTAACAGAGCTCCAAGAAGCAGCAGCAGCCTTAAACCGCGTGTCCTTGTTCCTGAAAAGATGAGCTTGAAGGACAGTTTTACATGTCTGCAGGTGTTGAGGACTTTAACCAAATATTTAGAAGTTCATGGATTTAAAGTATATCAGAATGCCCACATGCTTTATGCCTCGATATACTGTTTTATAATAAATGTACTATATAAAAGTAATAAATGAGTCATTTCCATCTACAGTAGTTACAGTTTCATGTAGTTTACGTGGACTGTCCAAGGCACCGCTTGTTTACTGAGCAGATCAGCACATGGGAATGAAACAAGAAGTGCAGTTTTTTGTATAAAACTCCAGAGAGCAAGTGGCATAAGAAGCAGGCACAGTAGTTCAAACAGAGCAGCTGCCCATGCTGATGATGATCAAGTAGTGACTGTAGTCTTTAAATGTGATGAAGAAGTGCATGCTATACATTTATCAGTTCCTGAAAGCTCCACTGCGACTGGCCCGACATATGAAGTCTTTTAGCAGGTTTCCATCAACTTGCCAGAAAGCTGCAGTCTGTGTTACTTCAGTCAGGTGATTGACACAAAACTTGAAGCAAAACTCCTCAAGATCCTAAATAAAATAATTGAAATAAAAAGGACAGAGAAATAAGTTATAACCATAACTCTGTCGTGTTGATGAGAAATACAAAGTTACCTCAGCATCGTAGCGCACTGCTGCTGAGAGAAGTGAAAATGCATTCTCTACAGTTATTCCTCTCTTGATGATGTGCTGACAAAGACGCTTAAGGCGATTTTCACAATATGAAGTGGCAAGATCCAAAAGCCCTGGTGCAGAATAACACAAGTTTTGTACTATGAACATGATGGCAACTGAATCGTCAACTTAGTAATATTCATTGTGTCATTGTGTGTTCATATGCAAAATACTTTTAGTCATCACTAGGATTAGAGAGGAGCATTGCTCCTGAAAGGGCCACCCTTCTCCAGAGACTGTCATGCCCCCTGTTGCCCTGACACGACTGGGTGGAGGGGGCATGGCCAGCCTGATGGACCTGCCAGGACCGTCGGGCTGGCCACGCCTCTGAAGGAAAACAGTTGATAAGCAGTGATGTCAGTAACTTAGTTGCTCTAATATGATCCCCTTTTTGAGTAACAAGTAATCTAACGCATTACTATTTCCAGTAATCATATCCAAGTTACTATAACCCCTTCTTGTCTTGGGCCTTTTTCTCTGGAAAATGCTATATGTGCATTTATTGAGGTTTTTATCTGGAAGGTGTACATGGCTAATCTTGGTAGCTAATTAATGGTTGGACCTTGGGGCTTACTGCTGGAGTAAAACAGAGCAAAAATATACTGGTTGACACTGAAATGGAAATATCTAATTTCTGCCTGAAAAAAACAACAACCCCTGCAGCCTGCCAATAGATCAACCAATGGAAATAATACGTCATGTTTTATAAATAAATAAAAAATCCAAGGGGAATATTGCTTTGAAACAAAGTTGCACTTTTGTTCCAAAGTTACACAACAGTGCAACTTTGGAATATTTTGTTGCACATGTACGTGAGTAGCTGTATCTGAAAGCGCAGAGCCCAATGGCTCTATGGAGCTTAAGGGGCTCCATGCCTGAGTTTATTTTTCCTTAGTAAAATTATATATTTGCTTTATTCTTGCGTCTTGGGAGTGATGGTCTGTGACACGTCACGTTTTCAGCTGAGGACGACTCACCAACTATTGTTGATGTTACTGTTATGTATTTCCAATAAAATGAGCATTGGCAAAACCGGTTGTGATTTATGTGTTGGAGCTGTTGTTGTCAGCTGCTGACAGTAACTAGTAAAGTAACTTGCAATCTAACTTAGTTACTTTTAAAATAAAGTAATCAGTAAAGTAACCACGTTACTTTTTAAAGGAGTAATCAGTAATGAGATAACTTTTCCAAGGTAACTGGCAACACGGCTGACAAGAGACTCATCACATGCCGGTGATACTTTTGAAGAAGGCTGACGTGTCACGGTAAAGAAATTAACATCTATAATCCTACTGTCTGACTAAAATAATTTTGCATATATTGAACATCATCATTTTTAGGATGAGGTCAGGTGTCAAGTCTAACCAATGGCATCTTCAGGAGGAAGCTCCACATCGTCTGTATAGAGAAACCCCAGGAAAGATCGGTAAACTGGATATGAGAACTGATCTATTTCAATGATCTCCTTCATATCTTCATTCCAGTGGGACTGAAACATGGATCTGAAATGCTCACATCTGAGAAAAAAATAAGCCATATGTTTATGTTATAATATTATAAGTACTCAATTAATGAAGACACTAACCTGATTTTGAGAACAGCTTTGTGCACATAAATATATTTTCCATCCACACAAAACTTGAGGTCAGCTGTCTCTGGGTTATCAAACTCCTTTTTCAAAGACTTGGCAACGGTCAAGAAGTCTTCATGTTCTAACAGATTAAGAAACATGCAATAACACCTAAACTTCAGTGTGAAAAGGATGACAATGTTTTACAAAAATGTCAACAGAAAGCGGCTTATGCTTGGAGGACATTTGTATAACCACATGACTTAAGGAGATGTTCATCCTGGAGAGTTAGTAGGATAGAAGATATTATTCAACAGTTTCCCCACGTTATGCTTTACTATTAACCTATAAAATGCATCCAGCATGTGTAAAAATGTACAACTGGTTAGAGGTCCTTGATTGAAGTGTCATAAAAAAGTAAATCTCAAGCCCATTCCTGTGAGGTGTTATACATTTTTAAATAATAACCAATATGTTATTTTACGGGTCGGCCGACTTGCACTTTGAGATGGGCTGTATGTGACCAATGAACCAAAAGGAGTTTTGACACACTTGGTTTAGGCTTACCCATGGAAAGAAGCCTCCACATTACTGAAGGCGTGGCGAAGCAAGCAAAAACATCATCCGTGCAGGTGAAGTGTGTGAGGTGAGGCAGCACGATGCTCTGGCACCGGCACTGGCCCCACATGTAGACCTGACCGCTCCGAGTCTTCGCCGCGGATGTGTGCGTGGAGTGACAAGCCGCAATCTCAACAATTCTTTTCAAAGACACAGAGAGAAGGTAAGCAATTTATGAGTTTCTGTATACATATTATCAGTTACAATGACTCTTGCCTCTCTTTCTCTGCCATTATCTGAACCGGGCTCAGCTGGTTGCTCTTGTTACCAGTGCCCAGTTGTCCATATGTATTGGAGCCCCAAACATACAGCAGTCCCTCGTCTGTGAGAGCTAGGGAATGTGCATAGCCGGAGACAATCTGGAAAGAGAAGGATGCTTACTGTCACAAATCATTCTTTGTCTTCAGCGTGGGCATAGTAAGTGCTACATTTTACCAAAGCATCTGACATGGTAAAGACAAACTGGTTGTTGGGTCAAGGTCTCAAAGCGAGATTATTTAGGGGTTTGATCCCAGGATGGTACTGACGTTTTCCATTGTTTACTCACAAACATTCATAATATTGGCAGCAACTTTGGCTCAACGTTTACAGGGAAGTCTAGCTGAACTTATACCATTACCTGTTGCACACACAGACTCTGCAGACCAATTAACCGGCATGGTGTAAGCTGGTTCCCATTATTTCCTATGCCAAGTTGTCCGTTTCCATTGTAGCCCCAGCCATATACCTGCGTGAGAAGATGTTTTGTTGAAATAGATGAAACAACAATAAAACATGAATACATAATTGGATTTAAACTAATTTAACCTCGCCATTGTCCATTACAGCGAGGGATGAGGTCTGACCACAGACAATACCAACAGCCGCTTTATTCTGCAAACAGCTGGACACTCTGCGGGGGGTGGGCTGGTTAGCTGTGGAACCTGAACCCACTTGTCCACAATTATTATAGCCCCATGCAAACACCTGACAAAGTTTAGACAATTAGACTTAAAAGAATTGTACAGTGCAAGTCTTCAAATGCCTTTGTGTAAATAACACTTCATTACTATCACAAATTCCCTTGTTCTGAGTCCTTCACATAAAGTAGCTTATCTGCATTCCTTGTGTGTTCAGAAAACAAGCTTCTTTTTCATCAAGTAGAATACTGCTCATTGTGACCAAGACTTTCATACATTTTCACAACAGTGTGAACAAGTTAAAGTAAACAATGCTGAAGTCAAACATATAGGTAGTGAAAAAAATGTAACAGTAAAACATTTGTAATATATAATAGTGTATAAGTTGCACAATAACCACACGCACCTCCCCAGAGTCAGTTAAAGCCATTGAATGATGAGAACCACAAGCCACTTCTTTAACCTTCTTATTATGCAGGTTTGCAGACACAAGGATTGGAGATACTCCCTGGTTGGTTGTGCCATTACCAAGTTGGCTATAGCTGTTATGACCCCAGGCAAATAGCTCACCATCTAAAAAAGAAATATATCTCTTATATATTTATACATGTTTAAATAATTTCACACATGGTTATGTAGACACCTTCGGTGGCCAATAGCACATGGGGCCCACTGCCATAACTGAAGCTGACCACCTTTCTACCACTCAAAAAGTCCAACTTCTTGGGTACAATAGTGCTCAGACTGTCTCCTGTTCCCAGACAATTGCCACAGTTCAAACCAAACACATACACCTAAGAGGAGACAAGACATGACAGTGAAGAAATCTGTCAAATAAATCACATGTCAGGTTTGTAGATCTTAAGATAAGAACTGAGTTCAGAACAAAAGCATACAGCTTAGTAATAATAATGGATTTTATGTGTTACTTTACATTTGGACACACACAAACAAACATTTCAAATAGCACTAAGTGCTGCATTTCATATTCAACACTACAGCTTGAAATTATTTCTTACAGGAAGCTAAAGACAGACCTGTGTAATTTGATCTAAAAATACAAAATAATAACATGCCAATAAATATTTTTGTTGAAAGTACCTCATCGTCATTGGTAATATAGATGGCCTCGTTTGCAGACGCTCCAAAAACACAGGCTTTGCGAATAGAGGACAGCTCCTGTGAAGTCATCAGGCTGAACATGGGCCATTTGGTTATATCCACCATGACGGAGGTCGTCTGCTACAGAGTTGATTCATAAACAAATCAGGTGCTGATTGTATCTTTGACACGTGTTGTTAAAATAACGCTCGACAAGCCGAATAATCCATGAAATTAATTATTCAGCGAATTTAAGTTGACACAAAGCACGGTGCAGGTGCTAAAGGCTTAGACACTATTCCCCAAATCTACGCCTCACACATTATAACACATTAGACTAGAAAAATACATTTGGAGATAATTTGAAACATGTTATGAACTCACGTTCTGCAGCTGGTGACCTCTTTACCCCATCCATGAACGCGCAGACTGCTGCTGCACAAAACCAAACTCCTTCATGGCGATTATTTCCGGAAGTCAATGCTTGGGGAAAAACAATACCACGTGACCACATCGCATCACAAAATAGATATGAGCTACTCTCTTCAAACATCTATTTGGTAGCTTGTTTTTTTTAGAACTAGTGTCACGTTTTTGTGGTCGTTTCAAAACTGAAGACATGTATATTTTATTATCAGCCTGTCAAATACTTTCTAAGCTTGATACTAAATACTGTATGTGCCCTGCATGTTGGTGTTAAAGCACTTTGTAAACTGTTCTTACTTGACTCTATCCTTTTGTAGATTCGCCTATGTAGACCAAAAGTGTAATGTGATTTGAATAAGAATGTTTTATGCAACCCTACACCACAATTAAACCAGTTTTCAAATGTTTTATTATATCCTGCCATGCAGGAGTGGATTAAATAAAAGGACACTTATTTAATCCACCCATGTAGAGAACCTAAAACAATAAGGTAAAAGAATCCCCATGAGACCTACATTTTGTCAATCACAACACTTGAAAGGACCAAACAGCTAAACAGCAAGTTTATTATGGTTAAGATGATTCACAAATTGTGTCCTGAGGACCATGAAATATCCTGACTGAATTATGGCAATGAGAACTGTAGCGTTTGGAGGGCTATGAGTGAGAAATGTTTTACAAACTTCAGTGATCTCAGAATATTATCTCTCAACAGCAGAGAGCAGCATAGTCCATTCCCGTGGCAAACCTCCAACCTCAGGGAGACCATATACTGTACAACTCCCATGTCAGTGTTGTCCAGATACTAAAAAAAATGTGTCCTTTAAAAACTAAAATGAAATGAAAAACAAAAGGCACAATGATTTTCAACTCATACTTCGCTTTAATATGCACAAGAGTTGAACGCATCAATGAGCCACCTTAAAGACATTTCAATCTAAAATTTATAAAAAGATATAAACAATCAGAGGCCAAAACGCTGTCTGTTGTTTTTCTCCTATTATTTTATTTAAAACAACTTTTCATTAGCAAGTAAAAATCTTGCAACAAACATAAGCTTGTATCCAATTTAGATACAAGACAACAAAATTGTAAATCTTTAAAGTGGCTCGGCCTAGTCTGCTATGACGACTGTACACCCTCTCTATAGCTTTGTTCAGTTATAAACAGCTAGTCCCAAAAACAGAGCGACCCCCTCCCCCCATTTTTGACTTCTCAGTAGTTAGCAGGCAACAAGAGGACCAGAAAGTCTTCGAGGGGCTGAGCTCCTATAGGGACACCTCAAACCCTAATCCAATGGGGCCCGGGACGGTGCCATTAGAGATGCCCGTCACCACAACAATAGGAATCAGAGCCCGTTTCGACGTTATCAGCATATCATCATCACAATACATATGCAAGTCAAAAATAAAAACAACAAAACAAGAAATATTGCTTGAACAAAAAAGCCTCCCCAGCCATTGTTGTCAGTAAGATAATTGTCCATCCAATGACTGACTGATCGCTGCAGCAGCTTTGTACAGGCTTTATGTAAATATATTTATATAATCCTTTGATGGCAAGGAGAGATACACATCACATTTTTTACAATTAGTCATACTAGCGTTGAAATTATGACCTCTTCATCAAAAATACTCAAGAAAAGGCCGAGACCTGTACTCTTGGATAAACATTTGTCTTTGAAGAGTACAAGTCCCTTTTTGCAGACATCAATAGGCCTACATGTGCATAAGGTTAAGATGAACACAAAATCTGTTCTGATGGTTGTATGAAATCGCCAGCCTGAATTATGGCAAAATGAAATGCGTCGTTCTGAAAGTTGTAGGGAGAGAAATGCGTGTTCTTAGAACAATCGTAATTATCAGCAGCAGAGAGCATTTCCATGGCCTACGCTGCTTGTGCAACCAAACCCGAAAAATAATAATAATAAAATACACAAATGGAAGCTCCACAAACTTGAACTTAAATGTGGTTTGTGATAGTGACATTTTTAAGTATGTGCCCTTGTTTGAATTCAAATCAACAATCTCTGCTGGGGAAAAAAGCCTGATAAAGTCGGGGTTTCACTTTTTCTGTAAAATAAAACGAGCCAGAAAGAGCTGCATGACAAACTGAAATAAAAGATTTTTAAAAGAGAAGGGAAGGGTTCAAATTTACATTAAAAGGTAAGATTAAGCAGATCAACCCTTTGTCCTGCCCTTCCACCCCCCCCCCCCCCTTTTCCCCCCAAGTTTCACATTACAGCGGAGTCTGGACTGGGCACTTGGTCATTGGATAGGACCAAGCTCACGCAATTAAATTGTCCTTTCATGAAGAAAATATATATATATCTGTCACCACCAAAAAAAGAAGGCTGGATAAAACATGGCATTTTTCTTTACATTTTTGATGACTTTTCTCAAAACAGTCTATCTCAACAAATGTCATGTTTAAAAAAAGTGACGTTATTCAGTCCGAAGTCCTGTTGGTCAGTCTATCACGAATCCTTTTGCCTTTGAGAGCCCTTTCACACATCCACTTGCACCCGCTGGACTGTCCTGGGACTCCAGTGGGGTGGGTTAGTCATGGCTTATGCTCTGGGAATAACTCTTTGAAAATTCAGAAAAGAGGGTTGTCGAGGTGTCCGGCCATTACCAATCTGTGCGACTACTAAGTGATTGTGTGCATTTTTGTGTCAGTGTAATCCGAGGGAAAAACCACAAAATAAAACCACCAAAAAAAAAAACAGCAGTATTATTCCCCATACGTGATATGATGGCTTCTAAAAGAAGTATGCACACAAAGTTCTTCCAAAGTGTTCATGTTGTGCCTGTATACGTGACTTTTTTGGAGCTTGGTGAAGACTTGAAATGTTGCAATTAATACTTGCAGTGAATGCTTTTTTCTGCTTTCTTCTGCTTTCAATGTCGTGAACAAATAGAAGCACTGGCAGAGGACATGAACAACAATCCACCTAAAATCGGTTGCCAGATGGTTTCCACACTTCTATTTTCTTTGAAGGACTACTTAAAAAGAAAGACATCGCAGTTTGCAATGATGGGGACGAGTCAATCCTTCAGTGGTAAATTTCCGTGTTAAGAGAAGCTGAGGAAATCCTTCGGTACCAGGTTGCCAGGTTGGAGTAAAAGATGGATGAATGTCGTAGGGTAAATACAGAGTGTACCCGTGCAGTTGATTGGACCAAACATCCTGGTTTTTAGAAATTGAACTCTTTTGTTTGCATGTTGGAAGCTGGGTCAAAAGCAAAGGTTCCTCCTTGAGTGGTTTCGGGCATCAAACTGGGATCTTCATCGATCTTGAAAAGGAAATACAAGCAATGTTAAAAATGAGAAAAGAAGCTATTGGAAGAACAAATAAAAGACATCTACTTACATCATCTCCCGAAAAGTACTGGTCAATAATCTCAAAGGCTAGTTTGTAGATATCCTCATTCTCATGCTGTTGCAGATTTTCTATTTTCTCCAAACCTGAGAAAAAAAACATTTTAAAACATTTGTATGTGCCAAATCTCAAAAATATACACCATTTACAGAGCAGTATATAGATATCATAAACTGACCTCCGCACGCCTCGATGATCTCTGCGATAGTGCTGGCCTCATCTCCCGCCATGATGAGGATGTTCTTGAGGCCATCGAGGACGACCTGCACCACCTGGGAGTCCTTCACCGACAACAGGTTACAGAACGGAGGGATGACGTCCTGCTTCACCAGGTACTCCACCTACAAACCCACACATGCACCACATTCATACTCGTCTTCAACACAGGTACATGGTTATAAGCATAAGGGGCATAATATTCAGAATCGTCATTCCTAATAAAAAACAGTTACCAGGGACAGCAATGGCTCTGAAAGCAGCTCATAAGATGGCGCACGTCAATTTTAAATAAACTCACCTGATCTTTCCGGCCGCTGATTGTAAGGTTGCTGATGGCCCATGCTGCCTCTTTTTGAGTGCCAAAGTCGCCCTGTTGAGAACCAAGCTGTTACCAACCTTTTCCAGGACAAACTACAAATCTGGGGCATTTTTGATTTACTCAACATAAAGTAAAGTAAAGTAAAAGTTAACTAAAAAAAGTTCATATACTATATATTCAGGACATTTCACTAGGAACTTAATTATGCACCTTAGCCAGTTGGTCAATTATCATGGGAATTAGGCCAGCGTCGATAACAGCTTGAACCTGCTGCTGATTGCCAGCAGTAATGTTCGAGAGGAACCACACGGCCTCCTACAAAAAACAAAGATGAAAATACATCATGAATAGCAGGCTTTCCATTGTAGACGTCATCCAAATTAGGAGTGTATGAAAGTCACACAGGAATCTAAATCATTACCTTGTTGATCTTTTCTTTAGGATGTGTAAGCAGTTTGGAAAAGTGTGAGAGGACATCGCAATTGAGCACAACCTGCGTCTGCTCATCGGTCCCCGTCACAATATTTCCAACGGCCCTCAGTGCGGCAGTCTGCAAAGGAATACAGGCACACGTAAGAACAAGGCCCGGGAAAGCACTCTGTAGCATCATATATCGCCTTGTACAATTACCTGAACTTTGACCTCTTGGTTACTGAGGAGAGGCACAAGAAATGGAACCACACCAGAATCTATGACCATTTGGATCTGCTCGTTACCACCATCCGTCAGATAGGAAAGAGCCCACACGGTGTCTACTAGGATCTATAGTAAAGATGTATACATTAAGTGGTGTTCACTGATTAGCCACGCAGCCAATACTACAGGGATACTCACGTTAATATCTGTATGGTATATCAGCATGCATAGAGCCGGCAAAATCTGGTCAAAGGGAAAACGTAGTTTTTAACCATCGATCACAGACAAGTGGAGAGTAAGAACAGACTGATTTTCGCTCACCTCTTGAACCGTTTCCATGGGCGGCGGGGGGTCCTTGTTCCGGCAAAGATTAACGATAACCCAAGTAACATTTCGGAGAAAAGTAATTGGGATCGATGGATTAATAAAATTAAGCAAAGGTTTGACAACCCCCAGGGAAATGACATAGTCCCTGCATTTGGGACCATCACCTTTGGATAGAAAAACGCAAGTAAACAACACGACTCACAGACACTGAAGTGGCTAAACACAAGGGACTCCAATATTACCAATAATGTTTCCTAAAGCCCATACAGCCTGTTCACATACGTTCTGATGAGGAGAATAGAGTAATCGCAGGAAAGGCGGAACGGCATCTGGAAGTAAAACATTCAAGTTATTACATGTTATAAAGGTCTTAATAGTTCAAAGTATTGTCAACAAAAACAGAACAAATCACATGTCAGTGCTGTAATGCTCCAACTATGGACTTCCAATAAAACCAACAACATTTGAACAGGAAAGACATGAACAATAGTGTGTGATTATAAAATTTAATGTAGATGAAAACTTACTCGCTTTGACCACATCCTGAGTCTGTGACGATGTCCCAGACGCGATGTTGGTCAGAGCCCAAGCTGCCTCAAATTGAAGAGACGGGCTGAAAAGAAAAGGAAAAAACTATTTTAAAAAGAGAAAATTAAAAAGACAAAAAAATTAATTAAATGTTATTTTCATTCACACATTAAGCTGACTGCGGCAGAGGATTGTTAGCAGTCCATGACAAAACTGGGAAATCTGCCTTAACCGCTCTATGACAATAATGTCATATTGCCAGCTGTAGCTTGGAAGCAAAGTAATGCAGTGAGGTGTGGGCGTCTTAATGAGAACAAGTCTGTGCAGGCCCATAATACACTGTTCACATCGATGTCAAATTAATCAGATGTTACATTCTGCTTATGCTATATAGCAGAGGTTCTCAGACTGTGGGATGGGTGGTACCTCAGGGAAACACGGTTAATGACGATGTGACAGAAAATACCTTTAAAACCCCTATGAGGTGATGACCTTTTTAGGCTACAGACTGGTCTGGATCTATCTCACATTTGCATGTGCTTGTGCTGGATGTAAATGTTGTCCAGTCCAGAGCTGAACCTTAGAGCTGACCTTTGGACCCGAGCACATAAAGCTTCACGGACACATGCCTGAGACATGCCACATTTATTAACAGGACTGTGGCTTTAACACGAATGGCAGGAATTTGATTTTTTTGAATTTTTTATGTTATGTCTTTACTTTTTGACTAAATGAGAGCAGAGCCATTGCGCAGACTCATCAGCCCTGATTTGAGTTCTGATGAGACTTGAGGAGGGATTCAAAGATGGCTCAAATGTTGAGGACACATTTTCCTACAGGGACAATAAAGTGTAAACTAACCTTAAAAACCAAAGCAAGTCAGTGGAAGTAAATGACAGCTCTGCTCACGCCCCGTCCTGACTTTCAATCAGAGAAACTTTGGCACCATCTCTGACGCATAGCAAACCCTCCACCAGGACTGTGACTGGCTCAGTAAAACACTTTAGAAATAAGAAATTATGGTGTGATGCTAGACACTTTCTAAGTTACATGAGTGATAAATCTGCGTGGGAGAAATGCATTGTATAACAGGAGGATCTTTGTACATCGCTTCTTTGCTGATAAATATTTGTACTTTGATAATAAATAAATATTACAGAAACAATATTGCGGTCATCAGCATCAGTTTTTTCTTAGTAAACTCTCCTACTTTCACATTGACAGAACCATAACAATTATACGCCGCAAGTTCTTCAGGGCGTAACTGACCGGCGGATTAACCAATCAGAAACATGCGGTTTGATCAACATCGCAGCTTAACATGTGTGTGTTTACACGGTGACAAAGCGGCAGTACGTTGGTATCGGAAGCATGTATCTGCCACACGACAACACGTGTCGTTCTCACATTGTATCCTCGGCTCCGCTGAATACGGTGGAGTTTCATTTCTCAGCGGGAGGCCATTTTAAGACGCTCTGCCTCTTGTAAACAACACAGAAACAGAAAGCAGGAGCATCTGGCTGGTCAGGAGAGCCAAGAGGGTCTGAATACAGCCGATGGAGAGTCATGTGGGTAATGGAGGAAATCACACCACCTCCACTTTTGTCTGCGACATTTAATTCAATGAGTCTCAATAAGACGCCTTTAGTCAACATCACTATCCTTGAAGTTAGGTTTAGTTTAAACTAGCATTGCCCAGTGGAGCTCCACTCAGGCTGGAGGCAAGCAGACTTCACTGTCGGACAGTTTTTCCAGACATTTGAGGAGGAAGGCTCTGAGCACCTCGTCCAATGATGCGGACTCTTTTCATGATGAAGTCTGTTACTTGCCCTGTGGCTCTAGGCTCAGGTTTCCCACAGTGAGGAGTAGTCAACGTAAACACTTCATACCTGCAGCCATCTCCATTTTTAACACTGACCAGGAAAGGAATGCATCTACTTTTTGATGATGGGGTTACTAAATGCACTTGCTTACGGGCTGCAACTAACGATTATTTGTAATTATTTGGTGATTGATTAATCTGCTGATTATATAATATGTAATGTCTGTAGAACACTCTTCATACAAGTTTCACAATATGTGAACACGCCATTCCACATTAGGAAGATCAAAACCTCTCTAGAGTTCAGTCTGGGATTGTGAGCGTAACGGAGACAATTCTTTTATATTTATTTCCAAACTGGTTTTGACCATAGGTGGGACTCGTTCTGCTCTGGAGATGCATACAGTTCAAATATATCTAGTTCATCAAACAATAATTTGGGCTAACTTTTTGTCATTCATGGGTTAATTAACTAAACAAACCTTGTCATCAACATTATGTGCCCAATGAGTGAAATTAGCTCTTGAATATACTGAATGAATGTTCAATGGATTGTTTCCAACTGTCACACATGGCCAGGGCACCGAGTCCAGACCTTTTGAGAAGGCTTTGCGGAGCGGTCCAACCAAAGTTCATGCAAAACTTGATGGAAATATATCTTGAAATATTGCACAAGCTTATCAAAACAATGATAATGCAAATGCCTGCCGTACTCAAAGCTCCAACTGAATTTTTCGGGAGTGGCTGTGTACTTGCTTAGTTAAATCCAGATAGTGACTTTTTGTGGTCAGGCAGTGTATATAATTTTGCAATATATCGCAATATTCATTTAGACAGACTTACTTGTCATCTTCTTCCAGGCATTTCACTAAAATGGGCAAGATCCCAGACTTTATCAAGTCATCAATGGGAGGATTTCTGTCGCTTGAAAGCAGCTTTCTGTGAAAGAGTAACAAACATTTAAATCAATGTGCAGAGATAATCACAAAACGTTTGTGCTCACTGGAGACTCACCTGGCGGCCTGCACAGCACTGAGCTGGATGACAGCATTGTCACTTTGGGCATTCTGTAAAAACAAGGACAAATAAGAGGTGTTTAAATAAAAAGCAACACATTATTATAGGCCTAAATGCAATAAAAACATTCAACAACAAAAAGACTTGCCTGCAATATTGCCTCAAGCGTTACATTTTGCTGTAAAGAAACAAAACAATGTTATGTTCAACCAGAATTGTAAGTTGTGAAAGTTGAGTATGTTCTTTTATAGAGAGGTCTGTGTTGCATAATATTACATTAAACTCTGTAGTTGAACGCACGGTTGTTGTTTCTGATTCATAAACACTTACTCCTTTGAAGTCTGAGTCCACATCAGAGTCTTCCAAACTCTCTTCCTGGGGGACATTCCTTTTCTTCAGTAGATGTTCATCTCGTTTGTTCTGTCAACCACAAATACAAAAATGATGAAGGTAATGTTTATGAATACACTCACAGCTCATAAAAAAAAATTAAATCAACAGCATTTCTCTGTTGGACGTTGCAGGCATGTTAACCACCATCAACACTAAAAGAGGGTTATTACACCATAGTCTCCCAACTTCAGGCTGCTGCAGAGGCCATACATCCCGGAGCTTGGTGAAGTTGTGAGTCAGTGGTAGGAGGAGATTCCCTTGCCCTACATTCCAGTGCTTCATGCAGCTCTGCGTCACTGGTGACTAATCATGTAGCGCGGGGCTGCTCTCATTTGGATAACGGGAATGTGCTACACTTTGGACACCTCAGCACTTCACAGCATATGATTTGACAGTGTAGTTCTGTCTTGGCAATGGAGGCTCTGCTAATGTTGACAGCTGATTTCCTCGATCGCGCACGTTTCATTACAGATTTGCGGACGGCCAAAAATGACAAGGGACAATAAAAGTAGGAGGTGTTTGTATTGGGTTATGTAAGAAACTCGAGTAGACAATCATTGTGTTTTCAATGGCTCTCACCTTTCGCAGCTCTACGGTCACCTCATTTCGATGTCTTCGCATAGTCTGTAACAGAAAGGAAAATACATATTTCATCCCAAAGTAATTGCTATTGGTAATATTTAAAATCACCAGCATGAACTGTGATTGTGTTAAATTCATTGTAATAAAATGCCAATAAGACAGAGGGTTGCATGATCAAATTGTGTTCAATAACTGTCTTGAATATTGCAACAAGACAACTGTAGTTAGTATTATAGCATTTTGATTTTCAAGCTCTACGATACAAAATTGTTATTTTTTGTGTGTTTTTATTTCTCTTCATCAATCTGTATCAAAACAAGACTTTAAAAAGCTAAATTAGGATAAAAACAAGTCTACAGTGGAATTATCAGACAGCATTAAGTTACCATGTGTTGTTGCTGCAGGTTGTGTTAACAAAATATGTGTAAATCTCAGCCAGATGAAGATCCAAGTAATATTGAACTATTTGGCAATATATTGTGCTGCGCTGCCGGACAGTAAACATGACACACATTTAATATTATAAACCAGCCATCTTCTAATATAGTAACAACAACTGCATCTTGAGATCTTGTGACTGTTTGAAGAGGTTCAGATTGCCTTCCTAAATAGTCCCTTACATAATCGACGGGGCACTGGTCGTCATAACGAGGAAAACCAGTTCAGAGGTGTCTCCCAAACACAGCTAAACAGTGCCTACTAACAGCAGCCGAGGTAAACCTAACAAAGGGGTCTCAAAAATCATACAATTATTCATTAACAATACAATTATTCACAGTTATTTATAAGGGCAAACACATTTTGCAATAGCATTCAGAAATGCAATCTATACATCACCACCAAGTGGTTACAATAAAACCCCAATGAAATGCAGAAATAATAGGAGATTATAACCAGCACATGTGAGCTTCTGTTGCTTTGCCATTCAAAGCTGCCCTTAATGATGTCTGAAATCAAGTGCAATCTGTTATGACTGACCTACATAGGCAAAATCCAAACTGGCATTTTGTTCTGCTGTGGTCTGAGTCACCCATTTATGAAAACTCCAGCAGTGGCTCTGAAGAGGATCCAGGTCAGACATCCAAGATGCCTGAAATAGCATCAGGAATGCACTTGGCAAAATCTCTCTGCCATAGTAGCCATGCGCTTTTGCAATGACACCAAGATTCAAAACATCAACTACTTTCAAAACTTTTCTACTGTAGTATAATGACCGATACATATTATCCTAAAAATATCCTAAGCAAACCTTTCTAGGCGTTAATAAATGATGAAATGTAATGTCTGCATTTATACAACAATTAAGTGCTTTTGGCAAACTTAAGATTTATTTAGATTTATAAAGAACACACGTTTTCTTCAGTGTGCCCAGATGTAAATGCCAAATCATCAAAGCTTTGCTAGAATACAGCAGTTTCATGTCAATATAACTCACTGGAGGCTGTTCACCTGACATTACTGGCTCAGCTGTAGCTGACTGCTAAAGACTAAGGAGGGGCAAGACAAGTTTTGAGTGAATTGAAATACAGGTTGGATTTATCCAGTAATGTAACGTCGAATGTATACTTAAGACGTCGTTAAATAACTAATACTACACAAAATTGGTCTTAAAAGTAGGACACGTAGGAATGCTGTTGCCGGGTCAGGCCCTGCCTCGCTAAACCCGGTGCATATAATAAATACTAGCATAGCTAGCTAAGCATGGTAAGGCTAACAAGCACTGACAGAGCTATTTTCATCCAATTTATTCACAAATCTGAAGGAGATACGCCAACATCTTCTTGGATATGACCCATAGCTACCTCTGATGTCGATTGCCAAATGATAACCAAAACAAAAACATTGTTTAGTAGCAAATAGATGCATTTATTAGAAGCTAGCTATAATTCACGCGGCTAACTCTTTCTGGCTAGCTAACAGCGGTGGCCCAGGCCAGGCTCCACAACGAGGCCCAAAATCTGCAGTCTGACACACAATATATCACCGTATATAAGTGACACAGGTATTTCAGCAAAAACTCACCTCGACATCTCGCCCCTTGTTTTTAAAACTCTTGATGCGGTGATTTTCTAAGCCGGTGTTTTCTGCCATAGCTGTATGAGGTTTAGGCTTACTCCGGCTTTGGGGATCTCCTCTCCGTGAAAGACAAGGCACGGCTCCTGCGTTGCTCCAGCGGAGGCGGCGGCGGGAGGGGTAGCGCGAGGGGCGGGGCCACCTCGGCACGAGATGCTTTAGTTTACCATAAAAACGAATTATCTAGCAAAAATAAACTCTGTATTTACTCTGTTACTTTGTTATTTGATCTCAACTCATAAATCTAGGGTGTTGCCAATTAAGGATTATACATTATGAATATTTCCCTTGTTAATATCCTGAAATCATCTTGAGACCCCCAACACAGTGCTCCCAAGACCCGACCCCCTTGGGGACAGGACACCCCCACTCTGCAGTGTTTAATTTTTTTTTGTTTTATCCCAAAACAAAAAAGGAACAAAGGCTAGTTGCTTTGGGAAAAGTTTATTAAACACAACAATATTTGGTTTTGTTTGAATAATCAAACATTAGTGCAATCAAAGACATACATTATGATCCATTTGAATAGTTGTGTGTGGCATGTACACACACACACACAATATTTTGATATCAGGGATAATGTAATAACCAAATGCAATCAGCATTTACTTTTTTTTGTAATTTTAAAATAAGACTCGATTTACGGCCCAAATAATGACAAAACAATAACACAATGGCCCATACAGACACTTTACAATGAATTATAATTATAAGAAAAGAGTAAGTCAGTATGTATCTACAGTGTCAGATTTGTATAATATAGGCAGGAGTAGAAGTAAATTCAATAGTTAAAATTTAAAAAATAAATAAGAACACACTATGCGCATCCTAGATCTTGATAAAACAGATTTGGATAAACATGACGTCTGTTCTGATAAATTTCTCTTTACCATACTAACTTTTCTGTAATAAACATAAATTAAGATCATCAGGTGTAATGCAAGTGAAAGAAAGTGCATCAGGTTTTTGTTTGTTTTGTAGTGGAACTATGAAAAAACCACATAACAGATTTACGGTATACATAAGTGTTTTTTTTTAACTGAGATTCCAAGTGAGTAGAGTAGTGAGTGAACTATGAATACCAACAAAATGCAGAAATACAAAGACCCAACCTGAGGTAAAACAGATGACACTGGAGTCACATACATATGACCCGATTGAAAGGTTAATAGTCATAGCTTTCTTTGAGATATGGATAAAACATTTAAACAGAAAAGCAAGATTTTCAGAAAATCTGCTGTTCAAATAGGATCTTCTCAAATCCTTGTGGAGACGTGTGGTAGAAGTCACAAAACTGGCAATCCAAGATGGCACTGTCATCAACTGAAAACAATCAAGTCTTAAGTTAGAGCATTTCATACATTTATATTGGTACATTACTTGTCCTACAAAGGCAAAGTGCAGAATCTGCGGTAATATTCTACTTGAGGAAAAAATAGACATTGTTCCTCTGTGTCACAGAGATACACTATAGCAGTGGTTCCCAAATTGGGGTCCGGGGCCCACTGGAGGGCCTCTGAGACACTGCAGTGGGCCCTCCAAAGGTTCATCAGTGGTTCCCAACCTTTTTTGTCTCATGTACCCCTTTTCATTTATGCTCCGAGTACCCCCTGCTTTGATGGTTTTGTTGATTAGTTAGGAAGTGAATGATAAAAACTCCAATTTATCAGGTAAAAGACAGCAAAATCTCACTCTTTACAATTTATAAGTTTCAAATATCTTTTCTTTTACCATAATAATCAAAAATACATACATAATATTTGTTTCATCACCAGGGGTCCCCGTACCCCTGGTTGAGAAACACTGGTCTACATCAGAAGAATATAGAAGGGTAATGAGTTTGAAATTAAATTTAGTAATGTTTTTTTAAAGTATTCATCCCACTGTAATTGTTCTTTTTAATGAAGGTTCGACAAAAACATGACATATTCCCAGCAATAGTGTTACTTCACATATTGTTGGGGGCCACAAGTGAATTTTGGATCAATAAGGTGGCAGGACTTTTGGAAAAAGCTGCACTACAAAGTATTTTATCTGCCTCTTCACTTTTAATGTCACTTTTAATGTAATTAGTCAATGATTATATTTGTTTTATTGATTGATTTTATCTGCTTTCTTGTAATTTTATGAAATTGTGAAGCACTTTGAATTGCCTTGTGTATGAACTGTGCTCTACAAATAAATTTGCCTTGCCTTGCCTTGCCACTATGGTCTCTATGTTCTATGTTGCAATATCTTAAATGTAAAAACTGCAAATATTACTTAGTTACAGTTATAATCAGTAACACTGACTTAACCCTTTATCCTAAACATTGTACTTAAAAAGGTGCAAAACCCCCCCCCCAAAAACCTTGATATTAGCGTGAGAGTGTCCTTTTAGTCACCCAGTGGCTGTATGGGTGAATAGCATGGTGCCTTTGCCTTCAATCATAGTGGCCTGTTATTTTAGGGTTTCTGATAGGTTATCTCTGCTGATAAAACTGTCTCTATGGATGGCATAACCATGGAGATGCTTCCATCACAGTAAAGGCACTGTCTAACCACCCACACAGCCACTGGGTCACTAAAAGTTGTATTCCCAGATATGTATATGCCAGAGTAAGCAGGACTACAACGGCCAAAAATAATAAATCGGTAAATAAATGTCCACATTGGCAAATAAATATTAACATAGCACTACAAATGCCGAGATGAGATTTCTGTCAGCTAGGAGTGGGGGATTTTGACAAAACATTAATATACATATTTTTTTCAATATCTCGATATCAATATTTTTGTAATCAAAGAAATGTGTGCAAACTGGCAAAGAAGGTCCAGTTGGCCTTTTGCTGCATCTGACCTATTATTGTATACCTTTCCCAGTACATAAAGATATGAGACATTATTCATTTAAACATGAAGTTACTGTACAAAAATAATATTTATTGCAAGAACAATTTTAAGTTCCCGATTTCGATTTTTTTTCTACTGTTTGTACCTTCCTTTTTACATACAAATTCAAACTCCAAAAAACTTTTATTCATCTCCAGAGGGGCAGTTAGAACGCAGCACACAGCAGTTTGCACATCATTCAAAATATGACTAATTTGAATAACCAACATGTTTCTTTTATTTCAACATCTGCATTTTTATCCTTGTAACAAACTGTAACTGGGATAATGGCACCTAGGGGCGCTCTAGCGGACAAATCATGTGTTTACCCTCTGGGGCGAAATGCCTAGCTGTGTGGATTGCCTGGACACTAGAGTGCGGACAACCGCAAACAACGCACTTTGCCTTTTCTAGCAGCTATTTTATTTGAGTGGGGGGATTGGAAATGTAAAAGCGTTGGCTTCATCCATCCCCTTTTCAAACCATGCATCTGTTGTGATTATATTGTATTGGTATTGTTGTGCCATGTACTGTATGTGGTACTGGATGCAGTTTTGAAATAAATTGCTGAACTGAATTAATTGTTACATTGCATTGGCTTTACTCTACGTTTTTGGATTGTTACTTCAACCTGTGATGCGATTTAAGAAGCAACATCACAGGTAAGGACTCCGTAGGTGTATTGCAAATCGCTGCCATTTAAAACTGCCTCCATTCATCTATGACGGCTCGATTGCTTAGGTCTAACTATCTGAAGCCTGTCGACTTCATTTGCCTTTGCTGAGAGGAATCAAGAAAAGAAACGAGAAAATAATTCAGAGCCATGGTCCTCGACTGGAAAAAGGTGGCCTGCTCTCTCCAGGTTAGAGTGTCCTTGCCTCAAGTGGAGGAGTTCAAATATCTCGGGGTCAGGTTCAGGACTGAGGGACGGATGGAGCGCGAGATTGACAGACGCATCGGTGCAGCGTCTGCAGTGATGCGGTCGTTGTATCGCACTGTTGTGGTGAAGGAGCTGAGTCCAAAGACTAAACTCTCCATTTACCGGTCGATCTACCCTCCTAATCTCACCTATGGTCATGAGATTTGGGTCATGACCGAAAGGACAAGATGGCGGATACAAGTGGCCGGGCGCACCCTTAGAGATAGGGTGAGGAGCTCAGTCACCCGGGAGGAGCTCGGAACAGAGTCGCTACTCCTCTGCGTCGAAAGGAGCCAGCTGAGGTTGCTAGGGCATCTGTTTCGGATGCCTCCTGGTCGCCTCCCTCGAGAGGTGTTCCAGGCATGTCCCACTGGGAGGAGGCCCCTGGGAAGACCCAGGACACGCTGGAAAGACGATGTCTTTAAGCTGGTCTGGGATCCCCCAGGATGAGCTGGAGGAGGTTTGCGTGGATCGGGAAGTCTGGGCATCTCTGCTCAGACTGTTGCCTCCGCGACCCGGCCCCGGATAAAGCGGAAGAAAATGGATGGATGGATAATTCAGAGCGAAAAAATAAAACCAGAAATGAATAAAATGAGAATGAATGAATGAATAATTCATTCAATAATAAGAATTATTATTTGTCGTGATATCTTAATAATTATTTGCCAATGTGGACATTCATTTATTTATTTATTGTTTTGGCAGTTTTAGTCCTCCATCCCAGAGTACCTATTCTATTTGCTCGTTACATTTTTTAAGATAACCATTTGTTTTACTAACTACTAACTATTTATTTTACTACAGTGACAACGAAATTTCCCTTGTGGATCAATAAAATTTGTCCAAGTCTAAGCCTAAGTTTATATACTAATAAAAATATTGCAGTGTTTTTGGCTGTATTGTGTTCCATTCCAGAGTAAGACTGCCTTAAGTTTACAGTAAACTACACCACTCTCCTCTCAGTAAAACAAAGTTTGACACACAGTCTGAGCTACTTTTCCTTTGTGAGATTATACTTGGTGCAAATTTACATTAAGATTTATCCTAAATTAGGCAGAATTGAGCCATAACACTTTATCACCAAATGAAGTAATGACATGAAGCCATTTTTGTTCTCAACTTAATTTTGACAAAATACAGATACTGCACTTTTGCTTTGTTGGCGACTGTTTAATACATTTGTGAAGGTTCTCAGTCGTACAGGAGTTGTCCATCGTAGGCAAAAATTCTTCAGTCTTCATCTGTACTCTGTAATTGAACGTCCTACACTTCAACTACAGAGTACAGATGAAGAATTTTTGCCTACGACTGTTTAATACAGTATTTCTGGTCAAAGAGTAAATATACTGCCCTCTAGTGGTGTTGAAATATTATTTAGCTGTATGCATAAAAAAATACTGAAATACTTACCATAAACAACTGGATATACAGTGCCTCGAATGCCTGAGGCAGGACAATGCATGTTTTTTCCATTCAGATATAAATTCAGTTCCACGTGGTCATATGTGACTCCCTAAGGACAGAAACAAAAATGAGTAACACTGGACTGCATACCGAATTTGTAAGAAAATAGTTTTTAAATAAAATGGCCATTAACCTCTTAAGACTGAGAGCCCCCAAAAATGGGGACGTGCTTTCAGATACAGTTACTAACGTATTGTGTTTTACGCAGCAAAATATTCCAAAGTTGCAAATTAGTGACAGCTGAAGTGGGATTATCCATTTCTGTTGTTATTTGCTCCACCACAGGGAGGAAAAGGCCTTTTTGTGGGAAAATGTGTGTGTTTTTTTCAGGCGTAAATTCATTCAAACCCATGGAAACCTAATTTTTTCAAACAACATAATTTATTTTTATTTCACTTCCATCGTCATCTCTAAGCTCTAGGAAATGTGTGGACACCAAGATTAGCCATGTACACCTATGATGTAAAGAAATGATTTTTGGAGAAAAAGGCCTAGGGCTTAAGATGTTAAACACTGGTTGATATTAATTCTATAATATATTAAAGTTGTCATTATATGATTTATGCATGTTGTTTAATTTACATTTATTTACTTACTTTCGCTTTTGTGCATTTCACAATTTAAGATGTTGGCTCCTCTTTGAATATGTGCATTAAAATGTGTGCATTAGACTACAGTAGTACATTAGCAACATGATAGTAAAAGTACAATTTCGTATAGAGAATTCAACTGAAGCAGCGAAATGATCAGAATGAATCCAGTGAATATGCATGGCTTGATGCACAGTAAAACAGAAATAATTTTGGGTTTATGTTGAACTTAAATTTAACCTAAAATTATTCATCCCTAAAACACAACAGCATCTAGTTTTCAGTAAAAAAACAGATTTTTATGTCTCCCTCAAGTATTGTTAGTAAAGCCTTTCATTTCCAACCCCATTGACTGTCACTTTTTTTTTTTTTTGATTTGTTGTTGACAATTCTTTTTCTTCATCATATTCCATTTCTCAGTCCGCTCCACAAATTGTTGATTCAATTCAAGCTTGTATAGCGGGTCAGCTTTAAAATGCTGATACTGTTGTATGATCACGTTGGACATGTCATTGTCATGCTGGAAAAGGAGTTATTAGTGGTGTAGTTGAAAAGGCTGAAAAATAACCAATGGCAGCAATATCCACCTCTCAATTTCGCCTCCACAAGGATACCACACGAATATCCAAGCTGCATTTTACCCACTCTACATTTGATGGTCAAAAGGCTCCTATCCAGATGAGCAGTCACTTGCAGTACCTGTCATAAGGCTCTTGAGTCATGACTTGGCCTTCTAATGAAACAGCACATCCAATTCTGAGGCCATGGTTCTTGTTCGGAAAAAGTTGTCTTGCCTTCTCCAGGTCGGTGGAGTGCTTGCTTCAAGTATCTTGGGGTCTTGCGCACGTGTGAGGGACAGATGGAGTGTGAGGTTGACAGATGGATTTGTGCTACGTCTGCGCTGCAGTGATGCGGTCACTGTATTGGACTGTTGTGGTGAAGAACGAGCTTATTCGAAAGACAAAGCTCTCGATTTATGTCAGCATTCCTCTTTTTCAGATGGCTCCTGGTCACCTCCCAGGAGAGATGTTCCAGACTCGTCCCACTGGGAGGAGAAGGCCTAGGAAACGCTGAAAGAACTATGTCTTTAAGCTGGGCTGGGAACACCTTGGGATCCCCAAGGAAGAGCTGGAGGAAGTGTGTGTGGATTGGGAAGTCTGGGCACCTCTACTCAGATGATTGCTTACACCCCTATTGCTTCCATGATCAGGACCCAGATAAAGCAAATGTAAATGGATGGATGGAAATAGCTTGGCTCTGGATACCCCTTTTAAAGTGTATGAATAATATTTGGCTTTAAAATATATATATATAATATAAATATATATATATATATATATATATATATA
>OMNZ01068998.1:2249-17068 GCA_900303255.1 Lesueurigobius sanzi | reverse complement strand
GTAAAAAGGGGTAGGAAACATAAGTTTTTACTTCCACCTACTCCTTTTCGAATTATTTTCTTTTCTTTTTTCCTTTTATTGGACTGTATAACTGTACTGATAATTCGAAATAAAGACTACTACTAAAAGATATTTGATCATATTTTGAGTAATTTTGATTGCCAAGTAAAATTATCTACCAATGGAACAAGTATTTTCGCACTTAAGACAAGAAAATGCTTACAATTTCAAGTACATTTAGATTAATTATAAAATTTTTAGTGTAAGAAGTTGTTTTTTCTTATAGTAAGTACAAAAATCTTGTTCCATTGGCAGATAATTTTACTTCGCAAGTCAAAATTACTCAAAATATGATCAAATATCCTCAATTAAATCAAATTTAACTTATCAAGATATCACTTTTTGCAGCGTAAATTGATCCTGTAGGACACTGGCAGCTCCTTCTTGTTCAAACATGAAAACAGACTGTAGATAGTGTTTGGTCCATAGCTCAAACAGTCATGAACAAACATAATTCATGAACATTTAAACGGACCTATCATTCACATACTGTGTACACAACACAATGCAAAGCTTGTCTTAGTACAGTATATGTATCTCATTATAAGTCTAAATTTCCCATTATACTTACTTCAAGGCAATTCAGCTTGCAACATAATTTCAGTGAGATATAAATACTTGTTTTAAGACAATGAATTGTTAGATGCAAAAGTCTTATTTTAAGAAACGTGGTCTTAATTTAGGATAATTACTGTAGAATCTTATTAGACCAAATATACTTGAAATGCGTAGTAAGATTAATTTATTTAGTTAGCACGCAAAGTTAAGTATAAGGGGGAAGAGGGAGAATTGGAATTGGGCCTTAATATCACTTATAGTTAAATCCCTTAAATGTATCCTCTTTTATTTTATTCCAACCACCTATACATCCAAGACATGTGCAAGTTCCATTGGCAGATTATTTGCACTTATTTTAAGAAGAAAATAGCCTGTATACTGTATTAAGATGGGCATGTTTTCCCAGTGTAGAAAAGAAGATGGACTTCATACGCATTAAGCAGTGCGTCTTGTAGCTGGTGTAATTGACAGGAGCTTGATGAGTGAAATCAATATCACATATTAATCACGCTAAGCAGCCGTGTGCAGAGCATGTAGCTGGATCTGTGTGTGAAAAGTCTTCTTGTCAGCACATCCGCGTCAGATCCTTGTACAACAGTGTGTGTGTGCGTGAGCAGGTTAGAGGCCCGGCTCGTCTCCCAGGAACACAGTGATATGGTGTCATGCTCCGGAGACCCACAGACAAATTAATTCACTTATTGACACTGCTGACACGTCTCAGTGACTTTGTAAAATGAACAATTGATCAGGCTTCCTCTCTCTCTCTCTCAGCTCGGCCTCGCTGTTCCTGGCCCCTGCTCCATTCTCCTCACCGTCTTTCGCCTGCGTCTGGCTCTTCGCTGGCTGCTCCATTGGCAAGCGCCGCACGTATAGTAATTAATGTGATGACACACAGGCTGGTCATCAGTCGCAACAGTGAGATGATCAAGATGTCTGCATGTTGGAGCTAGACCTCCCTAAATGCAAGTTGCAAACCGATGTATTAAGGGGAGACACTCAGGACTTAAAATGTTCAGGTTTTGGGCCAGTTTGCTCTTTTAACATATCAGTTTTCATCTGGAAACCACTAAATGACCCAATCTTTGCTGTAAGGAGTGTAATTATTGCACGGATTCCATGCTTCTCCATGAAACTATATGGGAAATTGTTACTTCAATGACCATTTTCTCAAAATGCATTTTTCTCACATTGTTGACATCATCTCCGTTTTAGAAGCTTGTACAGGCTCCAAACTTTCCAGTCTTGTACTTAACAATATTCTGAAGGTTTGTTCAGAGGGATCTTTCAATATTTCATTCCTAGCCAGATTCATTGAGTTTTGAACCCCAAAAAACAATGCAAATGAGATTTACTCACTGCTAACTAGTTTATTCAAAAACTGAACATGATCTTTGTAACTAATATACTGTATAGCGCTGTCAAAGACTCAAACCAATTTTAACAGCATATTATTTTAATCGCGTGATTAACGCCGCCCATGCTGACATTGTGGTGACAAGATTTGTCGCACTTACAGACTTTTTTCCCAGAAGGATTTTTAAATATTTAAATCCTAGCCTGATTTATTGAGGAGTTTTTTCAGTTTTATAGATTTATTCACTAATAACTAGCCTTTTCAAAAAACTGAATATGATTCAAAATCCCCTCTGAAAGAATCTTTGCAATTAATATATTTACAAAATAAAACCAATCAATCAATCAGCCTCAAAGGGTGTCACAGGCATCAACACAAAGAAATAAGGATCGAAATGTAATGTAAAAAGCATACATGCATGGCTCTAGCTATTATGTAGATTTTGCTAAATTTTACAGATAAAATGACTTTTTAAAAATGTTTTATATGAAAACATCTTGAAAAGAAAAACTCCCGCACTGTCTCACTCTTCAGCAACGTTTCGGTCCAACTTACCTTTGTCAAGCCTGAGGAAAAGCCTGTATAGAGGGGTATTTATATATACTGTATATCTATATCCTCAAGCTTGACAAAGTTGGACAGAAACGTTGCTGAAATAAAATTTGTTGCTGAAATAAAATTCATAAGAGTGAGTTTTTCTTTTCAAGATAAGTTTCTTGATCTTCAACGCACCTGTCGTTCCCATAGGTGTGCCGAGCCTTCCGTTTGATAATATGAAAACATGAAATCCTTCAGGTCGAAAGGAGCCAGCTCCTCCTGGTCGCCTCCCCCGAGAGGTGTTCCGGGCATGTCCCCCTGGATGAAGGCCCCCGGGAAGACCTAGGACACGCTGGAAAGGCAGTGGGTGTTTCTCAATGTCGAGTTGCCTTACCTTGCCTCGGAAGTGACTGCCTCCAAAGCCACATCCTCCAAATCCAAGGCAAGTGTCCTGCCTTGGTCCAAAACAATCAGCTAATGGAACACACTTCAGAGTAAAAAGAAAAGGAATACCTCAGAAAAACTTACCTCACCATCAAAGCACTAATGTGAGATCAGTTTTTGTGATATTCCTTTCCTTTTTCTACCGCTCACATTATTAGCAGCGCTTTAATGCAAAACCGTGCAGCTGTAACAGGAATTTGTCCCACCGACCGCTGTACTAACTGCTGAATGCAACTGGAAACCATGGCAACCAAGCTAATTCAGAAATTGGGAATGACATGTTTTCCCTTAATAGATAAAACTTTACATTTGGAGCAGACGATAATCTCTCCAGCGTCGTGTTAGAGACAAACCGAGCCACACCTTCCTTTTCTCCCTGGACTTATTAGCTCAGATATTTCTGATGACCTAAAACCACTGACCAGACACAGCTCTGGGGTCCACCAATCTCTTGTTGGGTTTGTCTTGCCAAAGGGTTAGGTCACAGCACACATGGCACAGCGCCCATCTCAAAGTGTGAGCTCTGGATCCAACATTTTACTGTATGTCCCCACACTTTTTACATGTTTTTCTTAGCCCAAAAGCTTTGTTTGAAGTTAGAAGGTTCGAAAGGTGAGTGCCCCAGTGGGTAAATATGACCAAATTCATAATCTTGGAGCAGAGAGTGCATAGATGCAAAAAAAGAATAGACCTGGGGCACTCAGGAATAAAGTAAAAGTTGCATGCAACCTTCTTCAGGGCTTATTTGTTTTACTTTGTTTAAAGTCTTTACTTGTTAAATTTCAAATCTCTAATTTAAAGGTGCAGTATGTAACTTTAGTGGCCCTGTGGCTGTATGGGTGCAGCATGGCACCTTTACTTTCTCTCACAGCAGCCTCTATGACACTCCATGGATCAATGCTTTTAAGGTTTTGTACCAGAAACTTACCAGAAATCCTAAAACAACTGATTCTGGAGCGTCATAGAGGCCACTGATGGTAAGTAAAGGTATCATGCTTCACCCATATTGCACCCATTAGTGCTCAGCCACTGAGCCACTAAAAGGTCAAATACAGTGTGCGATAATATCAAGTTTTGTTTTTATTTTCACTTCAAAAATACATAATGCGCCTTTTATGTACAGGCTAAAACAGATTGTGTAAACCTAGAGCCGTATCTAGTAAGCCCTTTTCCTCTACTACCGACAACAGTCAAGCCAAAAGCCAATAAGAAATAAAAGCTACTGCCACATCAAGGCACTTTCTATTAATCATAATTCGGACACAGAGCACAATGAATGGCCCCTGGCTCTGCTCCAGCTCTCAGCCCGGGGTTCAGTCAGGGATGCCCTCTTTATTGCTTCTTGTTTTTAGGGAAGATTGACTGACTCTACGTCCAAATACACAGTTTTCTTGGTCGATTAGGGCCGCGCAGTCTTACTTCTGTGGTTCGCCGCTTCTCCCTGCGTCGTGCCTTTCATACTTTCATCGCTTTAGTGGATTTGGAGAGAAAAGTAAAACTGCTGAGGAAAATGAATTGTAAGAGTGAGGATTAAAAAAAAAGTGAAGCTTGCCAGTAAATGTGCCCACCTCGTGTGCTGTTGACAGTAGAAAATGCAGAATTGTGCTTTTTGGAAGGCTTTGATGGTCTGTTATGGTAATAGCCCGTTTTCCACTGAGATAAAAGGCTGTGAACAGCTAGTTTTGGCTGTGTATGGTGTATAATATAACATTATTTGTCATTGTTGTCACAGATAGAACCACATTGTATACTGCACTAAAGGGTGTAAGTACCCTCAGTCTTTTGTTAAACTAAAATAAACTGATCTTTAAAGTGGCAGCAGAGTGCTTTGTGGGTTTTAAAGTTAACAATTGCCTCATACTGTAAGTGTTGCAGATCAGTGGGGCCCAGTTAGTTAGTTTCATTCACCTTTGATTCTGATTCTTATACCATCTTTGGACAACAAAGTGGGTCGATAGCACTCTTACCTCTCACAAAGAAGGTTTTACTACAGGACCGGACAGAGCTTGTGGAGTGTCTATGTTTTCTCTCAGCACAGATTGGCTCATAATGGAGTCTCAGTCAGCGCTGTTGCTCAAGGCCAACCATTCATCTGATACATTATTGTACATTCATTTGAGCAGATATCTCAGTTTTGAAGATGTTTATTACCGTACTAGGTGACTCCAGTAAAAGTAAAGATGAATCAATTTGAGTAATATCAAGTGATGTCATATTTTTGATGTGCAAAAATAGATGAGGTCATTACAAGCACAGCTCCACAAAGAGAAACTTACAAGCATATGTTGAGTTTTGTCAAAGGCACTTACAGTATCTGTTTTTGCAAATGAACTCTTCACTTGTACAACGACAAATAAAGCACTTCACCTTTAGAATTAATCTGAATTAAGGGGAGACAATACAGGCAAAAGTAGGCAAAGATTCTTCAGTCTTCATCTGTACTCTGTAGTTGAAGTGTTGGATGTTTTCACTCTTTATCCAAAAAGCTTTGTCAGCAAATGAGTAGACTTGACACACACGTGGGTCTCTTAAGAAGAAACCAGTAGGAGGAGTTAGCCTTTAAGTCCCACCTCTCTTGGTACTAAAGGTTGGACAAACATTCTGACCTATTCACACCTAATTCCTGTTTGTTTCTTTCCTATTGACATCCCCTGGCAAAAGTCATTATTTTCAATTTTCTGATTTTGGGCCAGTTTAATCTCCTGTCATAAGCTTTCACCTGGAAACAAATAAATGGACAGATCTTCACAATAAGGTGTATAACTATTGCACTTGTTCAACATTTCTCCATCTATTTACACAGAGAATTGTAAATTCAAAGGCTATTTGGCCATTTTCTCAAAATGCTCCTGCAAAAACACATCTACTTTAGTAGAACCTACAGCCATCAAACTTCCCAGTCTCGAAACAGTATTTTGAAGGTTTATTAAGAAGGATTTTTCAATATTTAATTCCTAGCCTGATTTATTTAGATTGAACCCCCCAAAACAAGGCACAATTACATTTTTTCGCCAGATTTATTCACTGATAGTTTATTCAAAACCTGAACAGGACATCCAAAATTCTCAAAACAAAATAAAGCCATATCTGGTCCATTATTTAGATTTCATTTGCATTGATTTCATATTAGAAAATATCTTCAATTTTGGGCCATTTTTCACATAAAATGCAAACATAAAATGACAGTAAAGTTCAACATTATTGTCTCATATTTATGTCTATGTCAGTAATATACAGAAACTGTTTCAAATTGATGTCACTCAAATTACATTTCCCTTTTCACCTGCAGTGTCTCGCCTTAATTTACCAAATTATTGTAGTATGAAAACCAAAGCATAAGACTGAGGCTGTACTTTCCATGTTGATGCCCTACATGGGTAAAAGGTATGAGCTTAATTTGTGAAGCATTTTGTGTTACAACAGTTAATTAAATACATTTTGATTTAATACTCTAGCTCTATTATTGCATGTTTTTTTTTATCCAATGGTTCACCAAAGAAACCAATTATCAGAGCAATTATTATTCATTTAATCATCCCTTCAAATAAGTTTATATGAACTTTATTATCATTATGTGTGTCTGATATGGGCAAAAGTCTGAATGCATTCTGTGCTCTTTAGCTGCCCATCCGTCTTCCTGAGCTGGGACACTGATGCTGAATGGCCTTTTGTCGCGTTATTAGAGTGTGACAGATTTATGATGGGCTGTTCGCTGCTCCCTCTGTCCCTCCGTCTGGGCTTTCAGGACAGTTGTACCTCATCCTGCCTCCAACAACAGATACATATTATTTTCTTTTAACGATTATCGGCCCATAGACTTTATCAGACATAACCGCTCATGACCGGATGAATGGGGCACTGGATTCAAACTAGACTACAAGATCTTCACTAATGTTTATAAGTCAGCGACAGTAAGAGGAAGGGGGAATGCACACCAAAAACCTTTTTCAGAGGTGCAGATATTGAGGAAAATCTTCAAAAATCAAAAAAGCAGTATCACCCACTCAGGTAGCCGATACCTACAATACTTAGATACAAAAGATAACGTTTCGGGAGAGCCTTCTTCAGATCATGTTCTCTCTTTTGGAACCACAGTGCATGTTTAAGTCAGCAACAAACAAACAAAGTAGGAATAGAAGGTAGAACATAATTTTTAAGTGGCAGTTTTAAGTTATGTCCTCATATTGTTAGTGTTGCAGAATAGTGGGGTATTTAGTTCCAGTCAGTGTTAAGGGGAGACACTGCAGCCAAAATCAACTTGTTCAATTTTCACATATAAAGTTTAACCTGATTCAACGTCTCTCCATATACTGTAACTATTTGGGAAATTGTAGCTTTATTAATGACTATTTCCTCAAAATGTGTTTGTCTCACGTTGTGCTGACAGCATCTCAGCTACAGACTCCAAACGTCCCGGTCTTGTACTGAACAATACTTTGAAGGTTTGTTCAGACGGACTTTTCAATATTTAATTCCTTGCCTGATTTTTTGATGTTTAAACGCAAAAAAAAAACAAAAAAAATGTGACTGTTTACAGATTTATTCACTAATAGTAAGCTTATTCAAAAACTAAACAAGATATCCAAAATTCCCTCTGAACAAATGTTCGTACCTGACAGTGTTGTTGGAATTGGAAAGAATTGAACAACAGCTGCTCAGTCCTTTGGAATGAAGTTTATTGAAGTGTAAATCTTTCTTTGGCTTTAACTCCATTGAATAATGTTTACTGCTCCACACAAAACTAAACCAAAAACTGAATATTCCAGCAGCTGTGTTCAACTTTTGCACAGGCTTTAATCTTAAAATGAATGTTTTCAGCTCAAAACCTTATTAAAAAAGTAATGTACTCATTACTTGATAAAGTAATTGTAATATAATTACCAGTTTTGCAATTGTAATCCAGTTACATTACTCCGTTACTAAAGAAGTAATATAATTAGTAGTGGATTACTAAGTAATCCATTCTACTGCAACACTGGTAACTAATACAAAATAAAACCATCCATTTATATCTGGCTCTATCCAGTATTTAGATTTCATCACCATAAGTATATAGGTAATTCTGGCCATTTTAAAGTGAACATATCATACAAACAGGTTTAAAATCTTCCATTATTATGTCTGTGCATTGATTATTCACATTTTATGAATTCAAATGATGAATCTGTGAAGACGACACGATGCTCAAAAGTGGTACTATGTGCCAGGGCTGATTAGGATTTGGCCTGCAGCGCCCCTACAGGCAACAGAGGGAATCACATTGTAAAAATAAATCATTTTGATTTAAACATGTGGCCTGTAGCAAGACAGAGTGGCTGGGTCCACGCCATGAGACAGATCGGCTCAGCACTGGTCCAATATTGGATTATTGGCTTTACAAATGTGGAGGACAGTTTGGGGGTTTGAACAGTGACGTAATTGTACCAGGAAATACAAAACCAAGCGCCGCAGAAGTCAACATGAGAGGACCAACAAAACAGGATTCATTCCAAACTGTGCGAATGAAGAGAAATACTGCTCCAGGTCTGTTTTTACATGGTTGAAATGTCAGTAATATACAGCTAAAAATACAGCAAAAGTTTCAAATGGCCTTAATTCTATTTCTATATACACAAGGTACCATGACAAAGTGGCTGAGTGGATACCAGCAACAACAAGTAGGGAACTAATGGAGAACACAGAAGTCCAAACAGAGATGTGCTTTTCATAGGTTGCTGTTCTCCAGATCCCCAGACGCTTCCCTCTGTGACGTGGTGGATTTGGACTAAATTGCAGACCGATCAATCAGCTGTAGTGGCACCTCAGAGCTGGAGTCCATCTCCAGGTAGTGATTCTGGAAGGACACTCTCCACTCTCCCAAACTGACCGGACCGAACACACCAAGCCAAACTTAAGTGTGTGTTGAGAGAATGAGCGAGAGTGTGGCGCGTAGTGTGTAGTTTCCCAATCTGTGGTGCAGGGGTCCCCGGGGCAAAGAGGTTTATTTTTGTGGTGCACAGGTTTCGGTTTGAGCTTATCCATCTTGATGTCTTCCTTTGGTCAAGGCCTTATGTAAAGCTAAAAACAATATGGTTTAGTCCTATGTCATACCTGGTTTATTCCTGTTATAGACATGGTTTAGTCAATAATTGAGCGATTCAGTGAAAGGCATATTTTCATTCATATGATTTCAACATTTCAGCCCTTATGTGAAAGACACTCAAAAGGAGTAGGAAGAAGCTTTAGCTTACACAATATTGCACAATCTAATGAGGTTACATAAAGTCATAACAGGTGTATGCATTCACACACAACAAAACAATGTTGCAAAACAACATTTCGTGGCCTGCACCACATCGGTGTAACACTTTCATCATGTTATAGCCTACAGTTTATTACATTTTAATCCTTGTTTCATGGATTTGATGTGTGCCCTTGAGGTGACTTTTGCTGTGATATTGGGTGATACCAAAATAAATTGATTGATTGATTGGCCACCAGCACATTAGGCTTTTTACTATTATATTTAAATATTAATTTCACCCTTCCATGTTTGTGTTCCTAGAAAATACATCTTCTGATCTGTTGTAGGGGACTGTTTATTCATGTGTGTATACCCAAAATTAGGGCTGTGTATTACAACTTCACGATATCCCAATCCACGTACGATACGTACCCGATACAAGTGTACATAATACAACACATATTCCAAAGATATACAATAAATAGTAGTTTTTATTATGCTCAATATGTTCAGCCACTGAAATCTGCCATTGAAGTTAGTGAGTGTGATCTGTTATGAATAAACCATGAGGTAAAACAAGCAGATTTCATTCATTTTATTTTATAATTTGCGTATCAGGATGCAGGTGCCTCGATACGATATGTGTATTGTCAAGTGCCCCATAACGATATATTGCTGATATGAAATTTTGAGCACAGTCCTACCCAAAATCCAGTTTATACAGTAATGTGATGAGAATACACCAACAATAGTTAGTCCTATATTAAATGCTTGTTTGTCTTGCGTGTCTTGATTATCCTCCTGTTGTCAGCCACGAACAGGAATATGGATTATTTTAATTGCTCCTGTTTTCAAAAGGAAGCGTGGAGATGAGGATTTGTGAAGATGAGAGGCTACTGAAAATATACTCAGAGAAAAGTAATTACCTTGTATTTGATCATTTTATTGACAGTTCTGCATTGGCATATTTCAATCAGACTTACCTTGGTATAAAAAGGCTCAAGCATGAATTCAACATTTTGAAGGGATAATGGCAAGTCATATTGTTACGCCAATGAAGTGGCAACTTGATCAAGACATGCTTTTTTTTTTAAAGGTATTTTTTTCTGTTGTAAAACATTGTGACATATAAGAATAAGGATAAGGTCTGTGGTCCTGATAGGGCTACTATGGTTGCACAGCAGGATGGTCCCTATTGAAACTTTAGAATTTTAAAGCGGACTGCCCCTAAAAAGGTCCCATTTGCATAAAAATGAAACACCTAAAAAGATTTTTCTGATTAAATAATTTTTATGGTATGCTCAATGGCCCTAAAGTTGTAGGGGACAATTTTAGGGACATTGAGCATACCTTATAAACGGGGAATTCTGTGTTCCATCCGGCAGATGGTTTTTCTTAATGGCTTGTCTTTATTTTAATATATAAATAATTTGATTATTTTAAATTATAGAATTAAAATAAATAATAATTAACATACAATATAAAGCTGTAAGTTCTAGGGGCATTTTTTTTTGTATTTTCGCCCCTTTTATTTTGTTTTATTTCTTCTGAAACACCTTATGATGCACCATCAAGTGCTTGGAAATTGAATTTGTATCATCTGAATGCTGTAGTTGGGTATATTGAAAAAATTGCCAAAAATAATTCCTCACCTCACTCTTTCCCTATGTGTAAAACATCAATAATGAAGGCGGTGGACTTTAGAAAGAATGTGTTGTGGGTTAGACCATGGCCCAGGAGATGTAAAATAAAAGCTGTATATGAAGAGTTTATTTGCTGCCATATTTGTGTGGACACAATGTGTCTGTTTATGTTGTCTGTATTTGTCTGTCTGTTTGTAATCAATGGACTTCGAGTCTGTAAATAAAGTTATATATAATATAATATTTGCAAAAACAGATAAGTGCCATTGACAAAAATCAATGTATGCTTGTAATTTTATCTTTGTCTAGGTGTGTTTTTAATGACCAGATCTGTTTTAGTGAATCAGAAATATGAAGACACTTGTTATAGATCAAATTGATTCAACTTTACTTCCACTGGTCCCCCCTGTAGAGCACAGTAATGAATATCGTAAACTTAGAGATATCTGTTTTTGCAAATGAACTCTTCATATGTAAACCGTATTTTCCGGACTATAAGTCTCATAGTTTGATAGTAGATAGTACCCAGGTGCGACATACTGTATATATGAATTAATTAATATGTTATGTTAACATACAGACACCTTTTCAGTTCGTTGTTTATGCTTCGTGTAGCTGAATAACCATCAATGTGCTACATTAGCATACACCTATTCAGCCTGTTCTCTATTCTATTGTCTTTATTATAAATTGCCTTTCAAGATGAAATGTCTGTTTATGGTCTTGGATGTTGTAAAATAAATTTCCCCCCAAAAAATGCGGCTTATAGTCCAGTGCAACTTATATATGTTTTTTTCTTCTTCATGATGCATTTTTGGCTGGTGCGACTTACTCAGGTGCAACTTATAGTCCGGAAAATACGGTAGTTACTGTAGAAATGTTTATTTTTGACAAAAATGCTGGCTTTTTTGAGTTTTATGAAAAAGAAGAGATCAAATAGCACAACTGATGGCGCTCACCAATTTATTTGTGGTGAATAAATAAATTGGGGAGCGCCATCAGTTGTGCTATTTGATCTCTTCTTTTTCTTACTAGTACTACCTTTTCAAATCTAGCACACTGATCTAGATGTCTTGGATGTGCGTGTTGCTTTCTAAAGTCCTTTTTTGATTTTTATTCCACTAAAAAATGCTTCTATAAATATAGAAGGCTGTAAACCTGACCTTATTTGTAATCTGTGTTTATTCTCCATATATTTGCATTTTTGAGAAAAACCAAAACAAATTTTTTTGTCCTAAATGTTACCCCATCGTTGTGCTCATTTCTGGCACAAATGTTACTCCACACTTTTGCCCTCCATGTTCTATCCAAACACAAAACAAGATGGGAGCTGACCAGTGACACATGTTCAGGATGAAAAAGTCAAGTTTCAGGCAAAAACAAACCCACGTTTTTATCTAGTACCGTTTTGAATCCCCCCTGATTATGTAAAGTGCAGAGTCAGACAACAAAAATGGATAAACTAGGTAATCTAATACAATTGTCTTCTGGTTGTTAAACTGTAATTCAACACAAACGTTCCCTTTATGAGTTGGTGTTGATATCCCCTCCACCTGAAAACATACATTTATTTAGTTTCGGCTTTGTTCAGTTTAAATCTATAGGAGTGAGCATACCGCATCTGCCCAAAGTAAGTGGATTAGACTCCAAGGAAGGCAAATATATGAAATCCGAACGTCGCACGCCCCGACTGAATGTTAAAAGTGTGCATATCGGCAGAAATCTGAAACGCTTTACACAAGATTTCAGCGGGCTTTGTGCTCTGGCCCGTTTCATTTTCAATATCCCGCTGCCTGAGGGAGGGACACTTTGTTTTACACTGATACGCGTTGGGTCCTGCTTGTTCTGGGTCTGGGCACACGCGACGAGCAGATACTATTGGGTGGTCTTGCATCACTTACTGGAATTGGAACCAGCGTGAAAGCACAGTCACATATATTTCAAAGAAGATGTAAAAGAGATCATGGGGGGGAAAAAAAATTTAATGTAATTCACTTTCGATGGTATGACGAGATCGGCAGTCACCCTCTTCTGAAGTCAAGACGAGTCACTAAAGACGAACAATGTTTGTATGCTTTATTAGTGGCATTCATTTGTTTTAAGGAACTGCGGACACTGGGCAAAACTCAATATTAAAAACTTCAATTGTTTACAGGTGAAAGTTTATTATTTAACTTTCACCTGTAAACAAACAAACTATTTTTTACAATGAGAATGTAATTATTGCACTGTATCAACCATAGATCTATATGGAAAATTGGAAATTCCATGACCAAACATGTAGGTGAATATAGCATCGAGTTGTGGCCAAAGGTTTACTGTCAGGGTCTGGAAATGAATGCATTTCATAGAATATTGAATCATAGCACAAAAACCTTTATTTCACTCATGGTTAGTTGTTACGTGAAGCCGTTTATTGTCAAAAAACATGTTTGTTTACACTTTTCAACTAGAAACTAGCCACATGCCCCTGATCAAAAGTTTACATATTGTGCATCTTGAAACAAGTGTCTAATTTTTGTCCTGTTTTTCAGCTGAAGTGCGTTTTTCTTTACTTCTGAACAATTTTTCTGGCAGTTGTTGAAGGTCATGTAAACATGTTAGATTAGAGCAGGGGTGCCCAAAGTCTTTTTCCATGGAGGGCCAAAATAGGCTATGGAGGGCCAAAATTAGTGGCCGAAGGGCCAAATGTAACTACTAGTACTATTTTGCATAGAAAGACCAAAAGCAAACAGATCCATGACTAAATATAATTTAGTTACTGTGATATGTTGACAATCTATTCAGTCACGTATGATTCAAAGTAGATACTGTAAGCACCATGTCGAGGGCCAAACAAAACCCTTTGGAGGGCCGAATTTGACCCGCGGGCCCCACTTTGGGCACCCTAGAGTAAACTCAGTTTTATGACAATAAATGGCTTCACTCTCAACCACTAACCATGAGTGGAAATAAACTATTTTTGTGTTATCATTCATATTCTATGTAAAATGGCCAAAAGATTAAAAAGGTATGTAAACTTTTGGCCACAACTGCAGTATAAAGCAGAAACTACAATAATGTTCTTTTATTGTATTGAATTATCATCATGTCTTAGTCTTAATGACCTAGTTTTACGTGTTTCTTTGAAGCACAGTAAAAGTAAAAGTAGCTCACAGAGTAGAACAAGTTGGAGACCCCTGTCCTACAGACTCCAAACGTCCCAGTCTTGTACTTAAACACATTAGGCTTGTACAAAGGGATGTTCCTTCCCAGCCTGGTTTATTGAGTTTTGATCCTCAAAGACAATGGGCCTCATTCACGAAACAAACTTACAAACAAATTTGTTCTTAAGGCCGACTTAAGAACATTTAGGGCATTCACAACATTTGTTCTTAGCTGAAAGAGCTCTTCTGGAAGAACAAATCCTAAGAACAGTCAGGAGGACTCTTACACATAAAATCATCTCTCTTTAAGAACAGTTTTGTCTTCTTAAGAACGCTTCGTGAGTCAGACATAAGTTTTTCTTAAGTTTCTCCTAAGTTGTACTTAAGAACTTTTTCTTAAGAAAATATTCATGAATGAGGCCCATTGCTATTGTTTTATGGCTCAAAAATGACACAAACTGGCCACACAAAGACACTGCACTGTAAAAGATATATCTTGATGAGTAAACATGAGTATAAGTATTGTTGAGTAATTTTGACTTGGAATGAGATGTTTTTCCCCTTATTCCAAGTAAATTGAGATGTATTATGTGATTTTCATGTGCAGGAAGATATTTAAACTTACTTTAGATGCAATTAGATGTTTTTTTTTTTTTTTTAGCGAAAAACAAAGAACCAAGGCACTCCTCCCACAGTGAAATTCTCTATTTACATTTTCTAAAAAGACTTTATTAATACATATTCAAATTAAAAGATGGTTTCTTCCATACGTATCTGCTCCAACAAGCCTTCCTCAAGATGTTTTTTTTTTAATGTTTTACATTCAAAAAGACTTATTCTGATATATTTTTTCC
>OMNZ01068970.1:3727-16364 GCA_900303255.1 Lesueurigobius sanzi | reverse complement strand
CTGGGCGCACCCTTAGAGATAGGGTGAGGAGCTCAGTCACCCGGGAGGAGCTCGGAACAGAGCCGCTACTCCTCCACGTCGAAAGGAGCCAGCTGAGGTGGCTCGGGCATCTGTTTCGGATGCCTCCTGGTCGCCTCCCTCGAGAGGTGTTCCAGGCACGTCCCACTGGGAGGAGGCCCCGGGGAAGACCCAGGACACGCTGGAAAGACAAGGTCTTTCAGCTGGCCTGGGAACGCCTTGGGATCCCCCAGGAAGAGCTGGATGAGGTGTGCGCGGATCGGGAAGTCTGGGCGTCTCTGCTTGGACTGTTGCCTCCGCGACCCGACCCCGGATAAAGTGGAAGAAAATGGATGGATGGATGGATATTGTGACAAGTGAATGGTGAAGTGATGTGTACATTGTGTAAAACATGAGTGTGTCTGGGTGAATGTGCTTGTAGATATTGTATATAGCAGTGGTGCTCAAGGTTTTTCCATGGAGGGCCAACCTAGGCTATGGGGGGGCAAACGTACAAATACTGTTTCACATGTAAAGACCAAATTTAAACAGATCTTAATATCCTTTAATTACTGTGTGCTATTGAGTAGGACATACTGTATTGTCGTTCTTAGGTACTATAGTCTATTCATTCACAAATTAATCAAAAATAAATACTCCTTACAAAACTAAGCACCATCTCGAGGGCCCAATCATACCCCTTTCGGGCTGAATTTGGGATGACCTATTGTTAAAAGTAAATTTTATTATTATTGTGTAATGTATTGTGACTCTTGTGTGACCCTAGAACAGGGGTGTCAAACCCATTTGGGTCGTGGGTCGAAATTCACCTACAATAGCGCGTCGCCAGCCGCATATATTGTAAAGAGGAAAATATTATTTACAAAACATTTTTTCAATAAATTAATAATAATGATTAGCACTGTAATAATTCAGCACATTTGATTTACATGTTAAAATTGGTCAAAGCCCGACAGGAGTGGAGCGTAATAGATACTAATAATGGCTTACTCTTGTATTACAAGCCTGTGCCACCAGGGGGCTGTAAAACACTAAAAACAACATTTACCAGTAACAGAACACCTTCTGTTTTCTTTAAACATCCATAACTTCTGACAGAAATGGACTAGAGACTTACTTTTGACACCCGTGTTTGACACCTGTGACACCTGTGTCGGACACATCGTGTCTGAATTGCCAATAAAATGAGTCCACTATATAGTCTACTATACAGTGCGGGACTATATAGTAAATGAGTAGATAGGGAATAGTGTGGACCAAGGGTGTAAAATATGGGGGGGATAGGGGGGTTATAACCCCTCCAATATTTAAACCTGACTAAGTTAACCCCCCCAAAATTTTTGTCCAAACAATAGGGAGCTCAGTTTCGACCCCCCCAATATTCGATCAAAAGTTACTCCCTTGGTGTGGACATTCGGACACAGCCCATGATGTCTTTTAGTAGTGCCCTGTAAACAGCATAGCATGCAGCCTCATAGTCTTCCTACCAATCAAAAGGTCTGTCTTTTTCCTTTCTGTTCAACTATACATAAGTCAATTTGAGCCACAACAACACAGTGCAATGGCCACAAACTTTTATCGAGCCTTAAAACAAATAAACTAAATAACTTTACCTACGATTTATGTCTTATTATGGTCCAAAACAGCACACAGCCTTATGTGTTAGGTCTCATTCTGTCCATATCCGCGCTGTTGGATGGATATCTCTGAATGTGTGGACTGTACGGACTGTAAGACACTGGGTCATATTTGCAGTTATCATCCTGGAATGTCGGTCAGAACATTAGAGCCAGGATGAATATTCAGGTGGAACTTTGGGGCAGACTTGAGTTGACTAAACCCCACTGCAGACAATGATGAGGACACCAGGCTGTATTTCAACTTCTTGTATTGAACATCAGCAGACTCACCGGTAAGTGGCTACAATGGAGACTTCTTTTATTTCTTATCTTGGTTTATGGCTAACAGATGGCACTATACAAATAAGATTCCCTTTCCCTATTATGGGTCATTACTGCCTTTACACATGAAATTAAAACTGACAAAGTTCAATGTCTTCTCTTTCAGCTCATGAGAACTTATTTTCTCATAAAGATGTTCATAAATGGTCAATATTCAAACATGAGCATATATTTTTTTTCATCAGCTGTCAGAACTTTCATCCAAAAGAATAATATGGCAGATATGTAGATCCAAACAATCATATAATGATCAGGTACAACATTAGTGTATTTTCTATTTTCAGATTTCCTTCAAAAGCTCTCCCTCTCAGGAAAAGTTGTATTGTCACCTTCCTCCTGAACTGAAATTATGATCAAATTATAGAACGTGAACGCAACCTATTACTCTGGTTGGTAATTTGTTCCCTTTGTACAATGGAAACATATTAAAGTGCAAAATAAGCCAAAAACCCATTTACTACGGCACACTCCAAATAAGCTTGCACTATCCGCAGCAATAAAAAATATAATTCTTCTTTTTTACTATTTCCATATGTAGATGGATTACACGTGTCAAAAAGCACCATTTCGACACTATTTCAGTTATCTCTTCCCATGCAACAAACCTAATCACTAAGTCGTGATTTATGCTTGGCCAACGTTATCGCATTACTTTCTTTTATCATACTTGCCTCTAAAGCTTCACACCGCCGCGCCGTTGTCATTATCGCCCAAAAACTATGATACATCTCGCAATTCTGAGTCTTAAAATCACACAGCGTTCCCGCAAGCCTGAACGGCAGCAGACGGGAAACACTGACAAACTATATTTAGATAAAATCCCAGCCAATCACTCCACCTGTCGACCGCATCTCCCCAAAGACCCAGTAATGAGCAAAACTCTCCATCTGGCAACACACGAACGGCAAAATGTACGCCCAAAAAGTGTCATCTGAACCTGAGAAATGCAATTAATATGGTGTTGAGAGGAAGAGGAGCGAGATCAGGTAGTGACTTAGAGCAAACAATTGTTCATTTGAGACGAGAGTGGCATTTAACACAAAAAAAAAAGTCGCTGGGTGGATCTGGGGTTGGTGCAGTTTGGTCAGATGTAAGTTATGTGGCCAAAGAATGAGGTCAGGTGATTTACTGCAATGGCGTGCCGTCCTGCCGTCCTTACAAGCAGTTTGCCCAATTAAATAAATAAAAACAGTGCAGTAACTTAGCTACAGAACAGTCTCAAATGTCTGCTTGAAGACACCGTGCCCTTCACTATTTACCATTTTTTTAACTGCCTAATTCTGCTTCCCCACACGTCCCAAGCTTTCCAAGCGACAGACGCAAAAGTTGAAAATGTTGAACTTTTGGAGCTAGACGCGGCACAGCATCCAATCAAAGAGGCTCGCTCTAGTGACACAATGACCCATTTCACGTGATGAATCCAGGCAGGAAGAAGCAGGAAAACAAGGGAGAAGCAGCTATCGTCGCAATTCCCTCCTCTTAACATAATATTTACAGCGTTTACATCGTGTCTATGCTCGCACATGAATTATACTGCCATTTTAGCCCACTGTGGGTTAAAAAGTGCCCTGATATTAATGAAATAAATTGCTGTGGCTCTGGCTGCTGTCTCTTCCTCCCACCTCTGATCAGTGTGGGGACAGAGCTTATTATACATCCATGGACAGAGGGCCACAGAGGAGCGGGGGAGAGGTGGGATATGCCCTTAGTTATAGACCATCGGCAACATAATAATGCATTTTATTTCTTAGGCGCCTTTCTAGACACTCAAGGTCGCCTCACATAAACAAGTAAACGTTAAAAACAGTTAAAATACAAAGTTAAAAACAGCATAAATAACAGAGGACGGTGCACTTGTGGTTACAGTGAGTAGGCTTGTCTAAACAGATGAGTTTTGAGGATGGATTTGAAGTGTGTGAGTGAGTCGTGTTACGGAGGTCAGGGGGAGAGTGTTCCAGAGCTGGGGAGCAGAGCGGCTGAAGGCTCTACTCCCTCTACTCAGGTGTGGAGATATGGAGGAGGTCAGTCAGGTATGGAGGGGCCAGGTTGCCTCTAAATCATACATTTGTAATGCGCCACACCTGCCCAGGCACTCACCCCCAACACGTCACCTCAAAGCCTCCGGGACCCGCCTTTCGCTGTGATTTTTGGATTTTGGTTGTGGGTGGAGTAATGCTTTGGCCCGGCCCTTTAAGCTCTCTTTAAGTTTAAATACATTTGGTCCGCTTCCAAAAGCTGTATTTTAGTAGCTTAGCATCAGGAGTATGTTTGGTATCGCTGTACTGTATATTCCTCAACAACAGTTTAGTTGCTAATCTGATGTAACAACATACTATATAACCTGGACTGTTCTGCTGATGTGTGGGTTTAACAATAAGTTAAGTTTGGTGTTGGTCTTCTAGTCAGCCCTCTAATTTATGGAGAAAAACCTGCTGTAGGTGAAAATTATGCCGAAACATAATAATATCGACTATTATTAATTCATGTAGATGTGGTATTGTATTATAGCTGGTAAAACCTGAAATGAGTTTGGTCCAGAAACCTTTCATTATGACTAAATAATGGGGAAATGATTAGACATCACAAGCGGATTTCTAAGAAAAGACTCTTCAGGGAAAATACGAGGAGAGATTAATGTGGATCTGAGATAATAGATCCAGCGATAGTTTCATTACGCTGTCAGCTGGACAAAGAGAGAGGGAGGATGTGGTTTTCACTCACTTTTACATTGTAAGGTCGCAACTAAAAATATCATTTGTGTGATGTTGAAGCGTTAGCAAACTATTAACCTAATGGAAATTGCAATAATTACATTTTTGCTCTGGCTTGGTGTTATTGTAAAAGTAAAACTAGCAATTAGCATATTGATAATTCTTAGAAATAGTAAAAGAGATACAAAGATATCTTTGAATTACTGCCAAAAACTGTATTTTAATAGAATTTTTAGCAATGCAGTATATACAGCATTTTAGCAATGCAGTATATACAGTATGCAATACAGAATTTATAAAATGTTTAATACTATATTTTATGTTTGTTGCTAAAAATAACAACTCTTCAATTGTCTTTCAATGACTATGCAAAATCAACCTTTTAGAGCTTTTACTCATGTTCCAATGTTGTTTCCTCATCAAAAGCATAACTGGAGCTGGGTTTGGAGCCGCTCTCACATGTTTGAGTTATCTATGAATCTTCCCCAGTGGCAATTTCTAGCACCGCAGCAGCAGCTCATGAAAAGCACCTCCTGTTTCCCCAAAGCTCCACCTCTGTCCCGAATTATCCAGGGACTACTTTCCTTACCTTATCATCTCTGGCAAAGTGTATCCTTTCACCACAAGTGTAAAAACATCTCCTGAAGTGACAGTACACTGCATGTGCACTTGCTGTTTTTTCCTTTTATTGACCGTGGCTACGCAGAAGAGCAGCGAGGGGAGGAGGAGGGAGGGGTTTACGGAGAGTGCCTTGTTAGAAAGCGAGGTCATGGTATTTTTATGAACCCACTGAAGATCAATATAGCATTTTCTAATTGACAAAGAGGAAGACAACAATCACAATGTGGTTTAGATTACTCCCAAATCCCTACAAAAAGCACATTACCCCTTGTTTAGAATATATTGCCAAGTGGATATCAAGTGTCGGGTCGGGGCGGGTCACAAAAGCAGGACGTGATCATTTTGAATAGTTATGATAGTTTTTGAAAATACTACATTTCGATACAAAAGGAAACTTACATTCCCCAGCAACACAAATAAATGGAAGTAAAAAAACAAAACAAAAAAACACTGGTTTTACTCAAATAAATAATAGCCTTTCATGAAGTGAATGAGATTAACTGTTTTATCGTTCTAGATCAAAAATATAGTAGCATAAGAACTGAAAAAAGTATGTATTGTTCAGGTACCAGAGAGGAGTTTAAGAGCACAAAGGAGGCTAATCAGCTATGTGCTAACTACTGACCATAACATGGACATTTTACGAGAAATAAAGTACCAAATACTGGAAAGTAAAATGCTTTCATAACATTTATGTTTACAAAGTTTTGGATACATTTTCAATTTATGATTGTATGTTTCATGTTCATGAGTTACTACAGTAGCCTGGGACTACCCATGCTGCTCGCACTCGAATCTTTTCGAACTGCTACACAGCCTGGAAACCATGGCCCAAATCTTCGCAGGGATTTGGGGACCAATCACAGAACGGGGGAGGAACGGCAAGACGATGACGCGTACTAAAGGACAGACTGGATTAGCTGAGGCTCATACGTCATCGAGTACAATTGATACGATTGGCACTGGACTACGTGCAGACGCATATGATAGACATTTGTAGCGCCCAATAAACGGCTACGGACAATCGTAAACCACACCTCTCCTACGAGAAAATGAACAGGTGATTCCCAGACTAAATATTCACTTGTGGTATTTAGTCTGGTGCTAGCCAGGCTATACTACAGGCAGCCATTTTTCTTTTAAACTCTTACAATGAATTTCTTTTGAAAGTCTATGGAGATTCTGAAAGAGATTTTGACTTCTGGCAACATCTTGGAGCTCCGTTCTTAATCAGGCACAGTAAAATGACTGGCATCGAAAATAATTGAAAGGGCCTAATATAGACTACTGTAAGTAACTTGACAGCCTTGCATGTCCGACATGGGGCCAACACCAGTGCCTACGGAAATTTGAATTCTTAAGTTGACATCTCCCTTTGTTTTATGTAAAGAACAATGTACCATCATGTGATGCACTGCAAACATTAGAGTCCAACCCTCTATAGTACGCCTCTGCGCGGGGGCATATTAAAAGTTAAACAGCAGAGTTCAGGGTTGAGCGGCGGATTAGTGCAGACAGACCTGAGGACCACAGCAGTGTGAGAGAATGGAGATGCTGCTGACTGAGTGCCTTCACCATTTATATAAACAGCACCAGAGGCTTTGCGCACTACATAAAACATGAATGTACATTATTTATCACTCTTACCCGCTCTGCTGACTGTGCCGTGCCAAAGAAGATTGGGATAAAGGCCAGCCAGATGATGCAGGTGGTGTACATAGTAAATCCTATTGGCTTGGCCTCGTTGAAAGTCTCTGGAACACCTCTGGTTTTGATGGCGTAAACCGTGCACGTGACCATGAGCAAGATGCTGTAGCCCAGGGAACAGATGAGGGACAAGTCTGAGATATCGCACTTGAGCACTCCGCGGGCGGTCCTGGGGTCTTGCGTTCTCTGTTCGCCGTAATCCACGAAAGTGTGTGGAGGGTCGGCGCTGAACCAAACCAAAATGCCGAAAAGCTGCACGGAAATGAGCGAAAAGGTGATGACCAGCTGGGAGGCGGGCGAGATGAATCGTGGCGCGGTTACGGCCTTCTTGCCTTGCTCGAATATGCGATGGATGCGATTTGTCTTCGTTAGCAAAGCAGCGTAGCTAAAGCACATGCCAAGTCCGAGAAAAATCCGGCGGAAAGAGCACACCACCACATCCGGAGCGGCTATCATGGGGAACGTAGCGATGTAGCACAGGAATATGCCCGTTAGCAGCACGTAGCTCATTTCTCGCCCGGCCGCGCGAACTATCGGGGTATCGTTGAAGCGGACGAAAGTGGAGATGACAAAAGTGGTGGCGATAATTCCCAAAACGGCGATGAAAACCGGGATGAGAGCCCAGGGGGAGTCCCATTCCAGCTTGATAATGGGGATGGGTTGGCAGCCAGTGCGGTTGTGGTTGGGCCGCTGTTCGTAGGAGCAGAGGTCGCAGGTGAATTCGGTGGACTGGTAGTGGTAGCCCTCGCAGCGCTCGCAGTGCCAACAGCAGGGGACGCCCTTCACCACCTTCTTGCGCTCGCCAGTCTGACAGGGCAGGCTGCACACGGAGGCGGGGAGAGAGGGGTCCCCCGTGGTCCACTGCAGGGCGTCCAACTGAGAGACAAAAAAATACAGATCAATGAATAGATTTTGGAGTGTTGTCTTTTTCTCAGCAAGCCAGCAAAGTTTATTTCTAAAGCCCCATTCGCCAAGAGAAGTCACGCTTCACAACAATGAAGAAGGGGAGACACTTTTTTCAATTTTCAGGTTTAGGGCCAGTTTTTCCTCAAATTTCTGCAATCAATTTTCCATTTTAGTAGCTCCTACAAACTCCAAATTCTCCAGACTTATACTTAAAGGTTTTTTTCAGGGGGATTTTTCAATACCTACAGTTGTGGCCAAAAGTTTTTTAAGTTGACATTTTTCATAGAACATGAATGTTTTTTTTTTCACTCATGGTTAGTGGTTGTGCAAAGCCATTTATTGTCAAAGAACTGAGTTTACTCTTTTGAAATCATAATGAAACAGAAACGATTCAAATATCCCTAATACATTAAGCGTCTTTGTGTCTTTTAAAAGCGCTATATAAGTTGCATGTATTATTAGTATTATTATTATTAATAATCTATAATTTATATCACATTCAACCACTGCCAGGAAAGGATTGTTCAGGAGCAAAGGATAACTCACTTCAGCTGAAATACAGGACTCTCTGACAAAATTGGAACTTTTGATCAGGGACATTTGGCTAGTTTCTGGGTGAAAAGCATAAACAATAAACCTTACTACAATAAATGGCTTCACGCAACCCCTAACCATGAGAGAGAAAAGGTTTTTATGTTATCATTCATATTCTATGAAGTTTACATACCCTGACAGAGGCCATAACTGTAATTCCTGACTGATTTATTCACTGTTGAACAACAAAAACAAGGTGAAATTAATCCAAAATCTATCATCAAAATAAAACCATCAGTTTCAATCTGGCTCTGTGAATTGTCAATATTTGGTAATTGGAAAAAAAAAAATCACAATTTTTGGTTAAGTTTCAAATTTTTACGCATTAATGCATTATTTTGATATGACGATATAACATGTAAGAAAGATTGTTTCCATGGTATATAAAAGTTCTTAGTCATAGTGTTGAGGTTGTTTTGCCTCTCACCTCTTCAGCCATAATCCATAAGCTGTAAATAGTAAGGATGGATGAAACCAATAAAAAGGTAAAAAAAAAAAAAAAAAGAAAACAGTCCCTATGAGATCAGCATAAGTCCATAAAGGTTCAAATGGTATTGGTGAGGAAACCGTGCTGAAAAGAAATAGGAAAATAAAAAGTAACAGAAAAGCACAGTGCATATACAGCCTGCAGCTAAGAGACTATTAGCTGCTGATAAAGCCTATTGAGAAATGTCCTCAACTTATTTAACCAGGAAGGTCCCTCAGAGATTTCAGAATCTCATTTTCAGGAGAGTCCTGTCCTCAGAGGAGAACCTGGTGCATGTCTTTAATGAAACATGGGAATAATATGCACACACACAGACAGGCCCCACAAAGTGCGAGCTTCTTACATTGAGATAGAGCTGGTTGGTCCAGTGTCCGATGACCTTGTACTCTGCCACTGAGTAGTTGTTGATCTGATACTGAAAAATGTCATAACGTCCCGGCGCGTCACCGTTCTCATTAAACGTCACTGGAGTCCCCGCACTTCCTGTAAAATACACAAAGAAATGGTTCATTGGTTTGGTTATGAATTGGTTTTACACATTCTTCTACTCTTAAGAGTTTCTTAGTTTTTTCATTTATTTTTGTATCCCAAGCGGCTAGAAACAATTGCGATATCATAATAGGGGCTACATTAATTCATGAGCTTGGGAGCACAATTAACACCAAAACATACAAAACAAATACATATGCACTTCATTTTGCCCCAGAATATGATTTCTTACTTTCTCGTTAAGAGTTCATACATTGTAACTGTGGGCAAGGACCAGTTATTGCCATGACTCATGTGCGTGAGAACAGTATGGTCATGGTTTGGTCACTTGCTCCTGTTCGTCACTTCCTCTGATTTGTCCTGTTCTTCTGCGTCACCAGCTCTCTGCCACTGTCCTGCTCTGCTCCAAAGGAACTACCACACCTGTCTGCACAGAGGGGTTTCTTTTTGAGTCATATTGTGTATGTGTATGTGTATGTGTATGTGTATGTGTATGTGTATGTGTATGTGTATGTGTATGTGTATGTGTATGTGTATGTGTATGTGTATGTGTATGTTCAGATAACTTGTATAAAATGTACTTCATGCTCAAGCACACAAGTCTAAACTACTGCCATCTCCCTTGGATCAATCAGTCATACGCTCAAACCTAATATTTGTAAATTTAACATTTTCCTTTATGTAATAACATGGCTTTTATTGTATTTTAATTTTAAAAAGTATGAATAGGATTACACAGTCTTTGTAGAGAGACATTGCTTGTACTCCTAAAACGTCATCAGAGCCGGGCCGAGTACTGTTCCAATTCAAAGTACGCATCAGACCGAGAACGATTAGATCCCCAGATGTTGTTCTCGCCTCGTCCTATTTACCGATTGAGCCCATTCTGTGTGTTTTACGCAGATTAGGTACAACACACAAACAAGGCCTTTCAAAAGCAGACTGACTTTTTGACGGATGCAATCTAGACTTGGGACAAGTGAACATTTCAAGAGGTGGATGGATGTAGGGCTGAAACAACAAATCAATTATTGAAATAGTTATCAACTATTTTGGTAATCATTTCAGGCATATACACAGACTAAAAACATAAGAATTATTTATTATTAATGACAAAATTTCAGTCTCCAAAGTTGTAGGTATATAAGATTTTGTTGTTAAAATATGACCTCTCTTTGTCCCAGATATTAGATTAATGTAAAGACAGATTCTATGGCAAAACCCGAAAGGAACTCTTTCTCAGCAACCCAGGATGAATTCTGGAGGTTCTGACCTTTCAAAATAGCATGTTCATTACGTTCAAGGTTACTCCAGTAAAAGTCCTCAAATAGTGTCACTTTGTTGATAAAAAGTTGACAAAAATGTAATTTCCGTGCTCCTTTTGCACCCAAACAATTAATCGCAAAAATAATCGTCTGATTAATTAATTACCAAAATAATCATTAGTTGCAGCCCTAGTTGGATGATTCACTGACAAAATGGCCAGAACTCCCTTGAAAAAAGTGTTTTTAATCTCAGTGGGACTTGGTTAAAAAAAGTTACATTTTTAAAAATCCTCAGGAGGGAGGTGAAGGCAGCAGCAGACACATGTGGTATGTTTGTTTACCCAGAAGTCTCTCCTCCTCACATCTAACCTCTCAAATCCACTGCCTCTTTTGGTTTAGGACCGAAGGCAAAAAAATGAAATGAAAGATGTGCTCGCTTTTGTGCCCCTCAAAAACAACCAGAAAATGCTATAAAAAAGTTTGCAATGAGATTTACAGCCAATTCTTCCCAGAGTCTGACATTTTGTCGAGTACCTTGACGACAAAGCAGACGGCAATTTATTCAATGAAATATATCTATGAAAATAGGAAACAAAGTAGAGAGGGGTAGACGGAGGGCAGGCAGCGATAAGACAGGGAAGGGACCTGGCTTTTATAGGGCGGAGCCTCAACACAGACAGGACGGGAGCATTCTCCATTCACCAGTAAGATGACCCTGACCCTATAGGCACTACCAACTCCAACCCGCTAATGAAATATATATCCAGAAATTACCTTTCCCCACGTGGGGCTACTTCTAAGGGTTGTGTCTCTTTAGTGACAGATTTAGCTGAATTCTCTTGTGTAATTTTAAGGTTAGCGCTCCCTGGTGGAGGTTGCAGGTTAATGTTAAGGCAGTGCAGATGTGGCTGTGGTGCAGTCGTGTAAAACGGTGTGGAACAGTAAACAAACAGCTGTGGACCATCTCTTAAACCAACCCCCTCCGCTCTCGTCCCGTTCTGTAAACACCCACACTGTGCTGTTTGGGCTTTTACTCACACAACTCACACTGTCACAACAAATGTCACTGCGATGTGGGCCACAGACAACAAAAAGTCAGGCAAGGCTTTCAGACTTTCCAATGTTAGTTCTTCATCCTTTTACAAGTGCTACCACCTAGGAACAACATATAAATAATGGATAGAATCAGGTTTATGTTTATGGTTTTATTTTGTTGATTATTAGTTAGAAAGATTTTTTGAGAGGGGATTTTAGATATCTTTAGTTTTCTATTAAAAAAATAAAATAAAATCCTTGTTTTTTTGGTTCAATACTCAATAAATCAGGTAAGGAATTCAATATAGAAAAATCCCTTGGAAAAAACTTCAATATATTGTGAAGTACAAGACTGTTAAGTGAAAATCTAGAGAGATTAGGTTTCAAGAATGTAAGTGTAACCCTGGTCTATTTTGCGGGTTCCCTTAATTTTTCTCTCCTATATTGTATTTTTCATATAAAATCTATGTCTTTATTATCGCGGTACTTTGCGGCGCTCTCGCAAGACTCACGCACTGCGTCTGACGCAATAGTCACGTTTATCACGCTGCGCCCCAAACACTCCTGTGTCACTGATCGTGTGGGTGACAGTAGCCCGGAGCAGCTACACAGGTACGCGCTGATAATCTGCTTTCTGATCCACTCCATACCCCAAACTCCGTCATCCTCTGAACTTCATCCATACAAACTATGGACTGTCGATGGCGAGCTGACCATAGCCCGGAGAACAAATCCTGATCCGAACCACCCAACTTCAACAGTGCGGTAGGAGGCGGTGTTGCCTGCTCCTCCCACACGACACAACCATTCACAACCCATAACCCAAACCTTCCGTGGACATTG
>OMNZ01068954.1:0-11171 GCA_900303255.1 Lesueurigobius sanzi | reverse complement strand
GACACATGTACTCCATTTTTCTTGCGTTCTCTGTCGCCCTGAAAGTAAGCATGCTGCTCCACGCGAGCATCCACGTTTGCTATTGTTTACCATCCGTGATTGGAGAGTGACCCAAAAAGACGTGCTCTGATTGGCTAGCGCTGAAGCGGCTTGATTCGGCGGAAGATTATTGCGTTCTCAGGCTACGAATATAGTTCTGTTTTGAACTGCTCGTAGTATGAAAACTGGCGTAATTCGAGTGGAGAACTTTTGGTTAAGGGCTCAAACTCAACTAATGATTTTTTCATCAGTGGAACAGTGATACAGGCTTCAGCCCAGGGGCGTGCTGGGACATTATTTCGGCCCGGGAGTTTTATCACTTTGACTGGCCCTTTCACCATCGGAGCTTTGGTGAAAAGGTTAGGGCACTTACCTTATAAGTTAGAGGTAGTGGGGTCGATTCTCTGCTTTCTTTTCTTTAACATGGGCCACATGATCTGGGCCTGATGCATCTCCACAGCAGAGCCAGGAATATACTAATTAAATGTAGCCTCTTTGTTTTACACATCGTACATGTTTTATCAGCCCCTCCTGCTCGGCTCGCTGCTCACTGACTATGACACGCTGCATCCTGTGCGTACCCTGCACCCTGGACTGTACCAATTTGCGCTAAACCAGAGGGGTGTTTTACTTCTCATGGTATCCCAAACGCATGATGCAAAAGTTATTTCTGGCTCTTATTTGATAGATTTACATGAGAGTGACATTATTCATGTCTGAAACAGCCCCAGGCTCCTGCTGCAGCCCAGTTACAGCCTATAGGCCTCTGACAGCACAGTTACAGCCTATAGGCCTCTGACAGCACAGTTACAGCCTATAGACCTCTGACAGGACAACTCAGAGAGTGCAATATCAAATAAAATTTTCTCTGGCGGCCCAAAAGTGAGGCGGCCCACCGGGAAACGTCCCGACTCTCCCGATTACCCAGCATGCCACTGCTTCAGCCTATGGCCTACTCTAGTAGAGGCCTGCAACGGGCGGGAATTCCCGTGGGTCCCGCAAGATCCTTCAGGATCGGGTGGGAATGACGTGACCTCGGGCGGGAATAGGCGGTCAGACCGACACAGCCCAGGTCTCGACTCACGCACCTGTTCTAAACTACAGCGTGCATTTAGCCTACCCAAACGAGAGCGCAGCACACTCAGTGTCAGGCGAGAGGAGTAGTGTTTGGCTGTGCACACTGTGTTTGAGGATCACTGTGGGAGAGGATCAGAGGAGCGGACAGACAGGGAGGATGAGCGTTCGTCTCTTTCTTGCGTGGCAGAAATGATAAAGGATATTGGTTAGTTTAACAGTCATTGTGTTTATGTGAAGCCTAATATTACAACAACAGCCCCCAAATCTTGTGCTAATTGCAATAATCTCAATCCTTATGTCGTAAATACAAAGTCGAGTTCAGCGAGTCTTTGAAAAGGACAAATGGCTGCAGACCGTAGTCGCCCAGAAACACTGTGAGCCGTGTGTTTATAGATGAAGGCAAAGAAGCTGAAACGTAGAGGAGAGAGCTCTGGGAGTTCCCTGGCATCAATCTTCAATGCTCCGGCTCATTCCTATTACTAACGCCTGAACGCAGACCAAGGATCGTCTACAAAACGGAACAAAAGTTCATCTGAGTGACCCCTGCTTCTGGCTCGCACTCACAATACTTTTGCATCTCACATACTTTTGCGTCGCAGACACATGTGGAGCGAGAGGGCTTTAATTAGGAATATGTTCAAAACAAAAAGCAAATCTCTTACACAACACTAATGCTCTGTTAATTCAGGGGTCACTCTTTCTGACTGATGAAATGAGGGAATTAACACTTAAGCCTGGGTCACAAGTTTCTCATAGCGCTGCACTCAATCACTCCATCTTTACAATAAGAGGTGTAATTATTGCACATTTAATTTCTCCATAGAACTACAGTGAGGCCAATAAGTATTTGATCACCCTGTGATTTTGCAAGTTCTCCCACTTAGAAATCATGGAGGGGTCTAAAATTGTCATCATTGGTGCAATTCCCCTGTGAGAGACAGAATCTAAAACAAAAATCCGGAAATCATATTGTGTATGATTAATTAACAATATTTTTGTAGTCAAATAAGTATTTGATCACTTGAGTCAAACAATTAAAATATTTGGTACAGAAGCCTACAGTTCCTGTAGTTCTTCACCAGGTTTACACACACTGCAGCAGGGATTTTGGCCCACTCCTCCATACAGATCCATACAGATCTGTCAGGTTTCGGGGCAGTCGCTGAGTAACATGGAGTTTCAGCTCCCTCCAAAGATTTTCTATTGGATTTAGGTCTGGAGACTGGCTAGGCCACTCCAGAACCTTGATATGCTTCTTATGGAGCCACTCCTTGGTTTTCCTGGCTGTGTGCTTCGGGGTCATTGTCATGTCCCATGACCCAGCCACGACCCATCTTCAATGCTCTGACTGAGGGAAGGAGGTTTTTGGCCAAAATCTCACAATACATGGCCCTGTTCATCCTCTCGTTAATACAGTGCAGTCGTCCTGTCCCCTGTGCAGAAAAACACCCCCGGAGCATGATGCTTCCACCCCCATGCTTCACTCTAGGCATGGTATTATTGGGATGATACTCATCCTTCTTCTTCCATGACCAAAAAGTTCTATTTTGGTCTCCTCTGACCACATGACTTTCTCCCATGACTCCTCTGGATCATCCAGATGGCCATTGGCAAACTTCAGACAGGTCTGGACATGGGCTGACTTAAGCAGGGGAACCTCCCGTGCGATGCATGATTTTAAACCATAATGTCTTAGTGTATTACTGATAGTAGCCTTGGAAACGGTGGTCCCAGCTCTCTTCAGGACCAGCAGGACCGGATCTTCAGGGGTGTTTTTGTTGCATCACAATGTATTTTAATGGAAGGGTGTATATTTGCACACAATGAAACACAAATGCACCCTCAGTCAGTTTGTTCTGGAGCCGGCGCTGTTGACCAGCTCCCCCCGTGCTGATTCCTCACCTTTCTTAGCATCATTGATAGCCCCAGTCCCAGGGACATTGACAGCATTGGCATCATTAGCCTCTTCTTTCTGACAATTGCTCCAACAGTTGTCCTTTTTACACCAGGTGCTTGGCAATTGCCCTGTAGCCCTTTACAGCTTTATGAAGGTCTACAATTTTGTCTCTGGTGTCTTTTGACAGCTCTTTGGTCTTGCCCATGTTGGTAGTTAGACTTTTGACTGATTGTGGGGTTCACAGGTGTCTTTATGAAAGCTAAGTACCCCAAACAGGTGCTACTAAATTAGAATCATGATCAGAGTGTAGTTGGACTATTTAAAAGCAGTATAACAGGTGTTTGAGGGTCAGAAATCTGGCTGCTAATCAAGTGATCATACTTATTTGACACAGTACAAAAATATTCCAGATTTTTCTATTTCAGATTGTGTCTCTCTCAGGGGAATTGCACCAACAATGAAAATTTTAGACCCCTCCTTGTAAAATCACAGGGTGATCAAATACTTATTGGCCTCACTGTATATACAGTTGTGCTCAATATTGGTATCAATATTGACAAAATAAATGTGTGCAAGAAACTTAGAATTTTGGTCCATCTGGATTTTTTTTTTCTGGTAAAGGAAGGGAGTTTTATGGTAAAAAAATAAAAATAAAAAATATATATTCTTTCTTATTCTTTCACCACATTACCGGCATATCATTTTAATCTGCCACCCATCACAATTTTAAACTATAGGCACTTCAGAATGTTGTAATGCCATGTGAACGCAACCCATTGACTATTTATCTTTTACATTAAGCTTGATTGAAAAAATAAAATAAAACATACAAAAGACTATAGTTCTGGCATGGAAACATGTGCACTACTATTTTAAAGTATGTGACAAAACCAACATTGACCCCTCAAATGTAAGCACCAGGAGCTCACAGCTTTCTGTCCTCTGCAGGCTGCCGTACCACCACTGCCTGTCGCCTCTCGTTAGCCATTTTACATATTCCACTGGCTGTGCCCTAAACACACTTGTTCCTTCATAAATCATGCTCTTATGGGGGACGCATCTTTCAGCCCGTGCTCCTCTGTTAGACGAGAGCAAACAAGAATGGTTGGAGTTCACAGTTTGGTCCTAACAGCGGCTGACAGGGCTGCGTTGTTGCCATCTGTGAGGCTGCGCACAGATGAGGGGATGAGAGGAGGCAGCGGTGTCAGGAGGAGCTAGCCGCTAACGCACACCGGCATTTACATTACAGCGCTCACAACGGGCTTCGGCGCGGAGCAGGGGCAGGGCAGGACGAGCCGGGGCAGAGTTTGGGCTTGGGATCAGTCTGGGGATGCCTCAAGGGGAGACACTACAGGCAAAAGTCTTTTATTTACTTGTTTCAGATTACGGGCCAGTTTTATCTTTTAACATTTAAACTTTCACTTAGAAACAAATCGCCAAATCTTTAAATGAATGTGTTTTTTTTTAGTTCAGGGGTGAGACGAGGCTTTTTGGTTCCTCCAAAACTCCCCCCACCTTTGAAAAGCTTCACAGTATCAGGCTTTGTCAGTGTCAAAGTCTAAAATCGCATCCGGTTCGTGATCTCTTGAAAGTCACTGAGATCAAATCAAATGTATTCATTTTGAGGAAATTGTACTCATATCTAGATTACTTTTTGTAGTGTATACTTTTAAAATGAGTTTGTGGCCCCATGCATGAACCTGATATACCACAAATACTTGAATTGCGTTAATGAACACGCCCTTACTTTTAATCTCAATTTGGTCAGATTAACCTCTAAAGACCTAGAGTCCCTGAAAATGGGGACTTTTTTTCAGATACAGTTACTGACCTACGTGTTTTATGCAGAAAAATATTCCAAAGTTGCAAATTAGTGACAGCTGATGTGGGATAATCCATTTCTGTTGTTATTTCCTACACCACAGGGAGGGAAAAGGCCTTGTGTGTGATTTTTTCAGGCGGAAATTCATTCAAACCTATGGCAACCTCATTTTATTGTCAAACAACATCATTTATTTTTATTTCACTTCCACCGTCATCCCAAAGCTCTACCAAATGTGTGGACACCAAGATTAGCCATGTACACCTAGGATGTAAAGACATGATTTTTGGAGAAAAAGGCCTAGGGCTTAAGAGGTTAACATTCATGTGGTATATCAGGTTCATGCATGGGGCCACAGAGCAGCTGAAAACACTGTGCTGACAATTAGGGTGTCTGTCAGAATGCAGATTTCTAGTCAAGTTTATTGTTAATTTAAGTCCACAAAGCTCAATAGCTTGTTTATTGTTTATAGCTTGCGGCTTGTTTATGTTGAAGTTGACACGTGTCACCAGAGACGATGCCCGCATCAGTTCATTGATTCCCTACGGTTCTCATGCACCCTATTGCCGGTGTCCTCACATTCCCTCTTCTCTGCACTCCTTCATATAGCCTATTTGTCCCAATGTACACTGTACCCTGCTCCTTCGGCCCTCTGCCCGTGGATGTAAATCATAAGCCCGAGCTGTCCCCGCTTTTTTCTCTCCTTCAGTGAAGAGGTGAGAGGAAGGAGGAGGTGGGTGACCGTGCGCTCAGGAAGAAGACAGCGGCTGAACAGCCACCATAGCCACAGCGATTTATTGTTAAAATCAGGGCAGTTTTTGACTCACAATACGCTAAAATGGAAATATGATTCATGTGAGAGCATAGACAGGATGTAAACGCTGTAATGTTATGTTATGAGCAGGGAATCGTGACAATAGCTGTTTCTCCCTTGTCCCTGCTTCTTCTTGGATTCATTCAGCTGATTGGTTACCGCGCCCCAGCGAAGCTCGAAAAGTTCAACATTTTCAACTTCGGGACGCTTGGCAAAGCTTGGCAAAGCTTGGGACGGCTGGGACGTGAGAAAAGCTTGAAATGCGACGCCTGGGACGCACGGCAGACATTAGAAACGTGAGAAAAGCTTGACAGCGCATTCAGACCAACAGCAGCAGGAGATCCCTATATGCAGGCTGGTGACAGGAAAGCCACGAGCGGAAATAAGCAGGAGAGCGGTGGGATACCGGCCACCAGAGCGTCACTAAATTTGCATAGAGCTGAAATGAGTCAACTCTACGCAAATGTACAGCGGTTCACGGCTGCGACCACCAACTCTGACAGACACCTGTGTGTAATTGGCTCACACACAGGGGCTGGGGCAGAGCCACAGTGAGGTGAACAAAGCCCATTTATTTCCGCTGGGTGTGAGTGCGCTGTGAAACGCAAGGCTCAGGACTCCCGTGACGCGTGTCACCATTCATTTTGAATGTAAACGGGTTCAGTGGGGACGCAGTATTACGCACAGAATATCTGCAGTTTTAGAATATTATCACAGTCAAAATGGACCCAAAAAGTGTTACACATAATGAGCCACATTTGTCAAAAAAAATTGTTTCATTTAAAAATATATTTTTTGAGAGAATGAAAGTGGTCAGAGGTGCTATAGAGCAGAGACAGTTAGTGTAAATCAGACTTTCACAGCTGAGGGCTGAAGCTCATGAGCTGCTGCTCTGAGTCACACCTGTCGTAATCAGAGGAGAGACTTTAGACTAAATACAGGAGGCTGTTTACAATAAGAGTAACGGTATTTAAGAAATGGTAGCATACAAATATTAAATACTTAAAAAAGTTACTCACAAGTACTCGAGTATATAATGTAAATGAGTACCATCTCATGCTCTTGTCATGCCCATGAATGGAAGATTAAAGGGCGTGTCTTTGTCTTTACATAATGCAGATGTCCTGATAATGAGGGGAGTGGTTTTCTTAGTGTCACGTTCATGAATTTGGAGCATCTCTCTGTAAAAAGAGTCTTCTTTTGTCTTCTTAACAACGCTCCATGAATCAGACCTAAGTTTCTCTTAAGTTGTTCCTAAGTTGTACTTAAATATTCATGAATGAGGCCCATAAAGTTTAGTCATGTGATGTCATAGCGCAAAGCATTATGGGATTTGCAGCAGGTTTTTTCCATAATAAACTAATGGAGGTTTTAAAAGATAAAATATTGGAGTTATCATTCAAACAAAAGCATTCTGCATTTAGCAGCAGTGACTCAGCAGCTAACGGAGCTGTTCCTCGGCTCTTTTCTCCACTTTTTATAATGTTTCTTTTGTCTATGGACAACGTTTGCTAGCAGCTGCAAACATGGTGGTTTTCCATGACTACAGTGGATTTTCCCGAACTCTATTGTCTTCTCTGTCAGCACATATGAACTAAGGTCTAATTATTTTCTCATAAAACATGTGCATGATCTTGGCCAGTAGAAAAGACTTTCAGTCATAAGAATAACATGGCAGCTTTGTGAATCCAATCACTATCAAATAATGATCAGGGAAAACATTTGGACATTTTCTTTTTCAATATTTCTTCCAGAAACTGCTTGTTTTTGAGTTGTATTGACTCCTGCTCCAACCGAAAAAGACTACAATAGCATGAACGCACTCTATTGGTCACCCCCACACTCTGTGAGACAATATTATATTATTACCAACAAAGACCAGCTTTACGAACCCATCACGCCATTCATTTAGCGAGTTGTAACTGCCGTCGTTACACGCAATCAGGGATCAAAGCGTTTCCGTTCCCCCCACTCCCTCTTTTTAATCTGTGACCGTTTACAGAGAACAAATTCTGCATCGCTAATAAAAAGTCTGATGCAACAGCTGTTCGCCGTGACCTTGCTCGCTGCAGTCGTCATAAACGGAGAGGCTTTGAAGAGGTCGAGGCGCCGCATTGGTATTCCGCAACGGCGACGCCCTTCCTCTGTCCTTATACCCATATCAAATGTTTTTTACTCACACATCTGCATACTATAGAAGGCGCGGCACACGGGGGCCCGGGAGCAAAGTGCACTTTCTTTTTAGTCGGAGGCAGCGACACGGGAGATTTAGCGGGATTTTAGTTCAAGGGCTCGCTCGCAGGTCGGGGGAAATATACAACGGAAAGAAATGAATTATGAATTTGGCGATGTGTGACATGCTACTTTAGCCCTTGCTGCTTCAGATGTGGGTTATGGTTTGGGCGTGATTTTTATGTAAAGGAAGTTGGCAGATAAAGATGGAGGGTGGGAATGAAATGATGTTTTTGTTTACTAGAGCTGGGCATCTTTATACAATATCAGTATGGTATTAAAAATGTAGGCACTAATGGTGCAGTTTTTATGATATGAACACAACCTAATAAGAACCATATAACCAAAAGCTTATTAACATTGTAATTAGTGTCCAACAACATCCTAATTACAGACCAATAAACAGTAATAAATAAGTTATTGTTGAAGAAGCTCATGCAAAATAAGGGACTAATAAGTGCTTTATGAATACCAATTAAAATCTAATTAACCATCAATTATTATTATTATGTTCCGATACCATTTTTTCTCATCCGATCCGATATCTGGACTCCGAGTAGTCGCCGATACCAAGTACTTCTCCGATACCACAATGTAAATAAAAACACTAGCAAAAGTCTGTGAAAAGACGCCAGAGCCCATTGCACATGGCTCATTCTGCATATGAAATGTATTCTGTCACTGTTCTGTTTCCACTCTAAAGATTAAATAAAGGAAAAAAAGGAAACACAAATGTATCTGCTGTGATCTTTAGAGGGTTTCGTGTCCGCAGAGTCCAGAAAAACACATTGTAGTATCGGATAGGTTTTGGTTCAGGTACTCGCCGATACCGATACCTGAAAAACCTGTGGTATCGGCATGAAATCCGATACCAGTGTCGGTATCGGAACATCCCTAATTATTATACTAATTAACACTTAGATATCTATTAATACGTGCACTCTAAAGCATCAATACTCAGTATTGCGGCAAAGGCGTATTGTGATACATTGCGAAACCATATATTGTCACAGCCCGACTGTGTACTGTGTACCCTGTGTCCAAATTCTTTCAAAAGATGTGGACAATATTCTAAAGTCATAATGATCTATTATAAATGGTCAATGGTCACATTTATATAGTGCTTTTCTACCTGCTTTAGGCACTCAAAGCGCTTTACATCAAGGAACCACTCACCCATTCACACTCTCATTCATACACCAGTGCACGCAGACACTGGAGGCAAGGTGGGTGAAGTGTCTTGCCCAAGGACACAACGACAGTGTGCGCCTGCGGGGATCGAACCGCTAACCCCCCGATTACAAGACGACCCGCTATACTACTACTACTACGGGGCGCCACCGTCGCCCCGTAGTATAGTATTATAGTGCTCAATATTGTACTCGGAGTACTTGACAATATGTGTATTGCGTCGAAACACCTGTATTGTGATACTCAACTCATTATATAAATGTATTTAATATGTTTGTTTGGCCCAAGGCTCTTTTCAGGACAAATCACAACACACACTCTTACTACTGTAATGGCCTTAACTCTTTGCATATTCAGCCAAATAAAAGCCTTACTTTAATACACTTATAAGATCATTTTCTGAAGATTCAATGGAATATGTAATGTATTGTGGACACTGCATGGGCATACACTTACACCGGCGGGATACATATCGCATCGTGCAGTGGTTTGCAAAACCCAGCTCTAGGAAAGAATAGACGATGAACCACAAAAGCCAGCACTGAACAAGGCCAAACAATTTAATTATAATGGAGCATACTGTACATATTCAGGACCAAAAACTACTCTCTGCTCAAACAATCAATGGTCCCAGTCCTTATCGAGGTGGAAAGCGAAGACCCAGTGAGGGAACGGCCCTCTGCACTAGACATTTCCTCTGACACGACCTTGTCAGCAGCTGCAGTTAGCCAGCATGAGGCCAGCTGTCAATCTGCGCTCTCCCTCCATCTCCCACACCAAAAAAAACACACCACCAGGGCGAAGAAATACCACAAATTATTCATTATCTCTCCTTAAACATAAATTAAAGAGTGAGTGAGTGTGTATGTGTGAAGTGACAGACCTGACGGACGGTGAGCATTCCTATTTCAATATTCCTCTGCCGTATTTGATTGTAAATACATCCTTTTACATCACAGCACAGGAATAACATGGCGCTCGGATGGAAATATGGAAACTGCAGACAGCAAGGGAGACACATGTAAATTGAGCTTCTTGTGCTTCAAAGAAACACGTGTAACTAGGCCTCTAGGAGCCAAGATCATAATTCAACACATTAAAAGAAGATGACTGTAGTTTCCGTTTTATCGTTTGCCATTTTAACTTAAATGTTTGGAGATGTTCTGTTTAGAACAGAAGTTAATCTTTTGACTCATCAAGTGTATATGAACAAATGTAGAAAGTCTGTGGTGAGCTACTGATTGAGGATCCCTGGGCTAGGAACTAATCATTGAACAATCCTTGTGAACAAACAGACTCCAAACTTTCCAGTCTTGTACTTTATTTTGAAGGTTTGCTCAGAGGGACTTTTCAATATTTAATTCCTAGCCTGATTTATCGAGTTTTGAACCACCAAAAATAAGGCAAAATTTGAATTTTACAGATTTATTTACTAATGCCTTATTCAAAAACGAAACAAGATATTAACACATCTTTGTAACTAATATATCTTCATCTTTGTAACTAATATAGCTTCATCTTTGTAACTAATATAGCTTCATCTTTGTAACTAATATATCTTCATCTTTGTAACTAATATATCTTCATCTTTGTAACTAATATATCAACAAACCAAAACCAAACATATGTATGGCAATCAGTCTTGATTGAGTTCTCCACAACAGGGGTTTTCAAGTGGTTCTGCACCACATTCAGACTAAGCAGTAGTCTGCGGCCCACTGTGTGTGTGTGTGTGTGTGTGTGCAATATAGGCCTATTTTTTTGTATACAAGAGGGCTATATGCTTTATTTTACAATGCTTTGTGTCTCAAATGTTTAAAATAACATGAGTAGAATTATTAAAAGAGATATATCAACTTGATATTCATTCATATGGGCTATATGCACAGAGAGCCCATGCGACTTCCGACTGGACTCAAAAACCGCTGGCGCCCTTCCTCTCCCTATTAATTTGCATTGAGTAGTTAGCATATCTCACACAAATGAAGACTAACCTCAAGATTTGTCAGCGGACAGCGAGTGACTGAGACCATGTGACCAGCAGCTGGTTAAAAACATTACGTCGGATGTAACCACTTCATTGGAAGGAACCTCTGTGC
>OMNZ01068949.1:2690-49634 GCA_900303255.1 Lesueurigobius sanzi | reverse complement strand
ATGACGTCGGAGATGGGAAGAGCACAAGACCATGACATAGAGAGGGAATGAGGCGGGACAGTGCTGAGGAGAGAGAGACGGAGCCAATTGTCAAAGCTCAGGTCACAGAGCGTCATCACAGGGGACTTATTAAATATGGAAATTAGAATTGCTAATTGACCTTTGTTAATCAGCGCAGTGGGGGGGTAAGGGAACGAGTTGGTGTTGCATTGTCTGCCGGAGACTGCCAGTATGGTGCTGTGTTGGCCCTTTAAGGTTAGAACATGAGGTATTAAGAGCCTGCTACAATAATAAACAAGTGACTGTCTTTTAATGACTCTGACATTGTTGTCCAATCATACATTAGCACATAGTTTTCTTCCTCTCATCGCCTCTTTGCTTCAAACTGATGTATGCACATAGAATTGCTTGTCTTGTTACCAGACCACATACATGAGATTAGAGACTCCCTGAATGCATTAGGCCAATATGATTGAGTTATGATTAGAGCAAGATAAAAAGGTATGATGTGGGCTGATTGAGACCAGTTGTTTTCCACATTCATTCTTTTGCAACAGTGATTGCAAGATATTTTTTGCAATAACAAACATGGCCATCGTAATATACAGTAAAATGTGTCTCATATCCAGAAAAAACATCCCATTAACGTCAGGTCTGTGCCTCCACAGTCTAAGGGCATGTGCAGAGGTGGAGTGCTGTTCCTGATGACCCGATGAAGGGACCTCCTTCTGCTTTAACACTGCTTCCTCTAATCCTGTTAGTCACCCAGGGGCCACTGAGGCCCAGTGCCTCAAAGGGCCGATTGTTGCAAGGTCCAGAGGTGGCTGTGAGGGTGAGTGATCAGCCACACACATGCTTAGACACACTCTTCTGAAATCACACAACATCCCAACTGTCTCCAAACACTGTTTGGAGACAGTTCTTTCACTGTTGATGTATTCCCATCAGTGACGGTCTGTCCTCGTGTGTCACACACACTGACCACCTCAGCAATACTATACCCATGTATGTATTTAACAAGGAGCTCTTTTTTATTATGGAAAGTCTGTCTCTCTTTGAAGAGCTGGGGATCTTGACTTTCCTGTTTCCTATTTCCTCACAGGAAAGTAGTGGAGCATGAAGCATTGTGTTGTTACTCTGTGTTGCCAGCAGAGGGTGCATTGTTCAGAGCAGCAGAGGAGTTCTCTTCCTTTGTCAAGGGTGCTGACTTTATTGCTCATCTATGCAGGAGTTATGGCTAAAATCATCCAGTGTACAGTGTTAATGGCATTTGAATTACAGTGCTGCTAAATTAATTAGGTAAGAAAAGTATGCAACAATCAAAATGTCACAGTTGATGAAGCTGTGCTTTTGGAAGCAGAGGGGGGATCGACAGACTGATTTGTTTGGTGTTATCAATCTGGGTTAGGCTCTGCTGGCTCTGGGCTTGTCTCATCTGCGTACAGTGTGTCTGTGCATGTGCGGAGGTGTGTTGTGTCTATGAGGTAGTGTTTGTCTGTGTGAGTGTTTACCATTGAGCAGGGAGACGCTTTGATTGAGCTCTGTGCTGTAAAGCTGTCTGTTTGCCAGACGGTTTGTCTCGTAGCCAAGACTTTGCAGCACAGAAGAATACAATGATTATCTGTCAGAAGACAGCCATGGTTTCACAGTCGGCCTGCAGCCCGGATGGTCCCGACCACACAGTCAAACAACCACAGAATCACAACCCAAAATCACTTATGTCTGATGAGATTTACTTTGCCGACTTCATCCCAGCATCCATGTTGATCCTTGACATTGTTGTCGTGAACCTTGTGACTGACATTTGACTACATTATAAATCACTATTGTTCTTTTGGTCTGTGTATTCATTCAAGTGTGTGGCCTTTACTGCGGCCCGTACAGGAGCCTTGAGGAATGCCCGCCACCTCTGGCCTCTGCTCATTAACGTGGGGAGTGCGCTGCAAAGATGTGCCCTGGATTATTGCTGTGCGTTAAGTGTGTGTCTGTGTGCGTCCAACAGTGTCAGGGTACACATGATTTATCACGTATTAGCGGCAGCGAGGCGGGTCAGGGCATTTCTAAAGCTTAGTGTTACCAGGTCAGGTCAGAGGTCGTCAGGGGTCACAGTGCTGAGTGGATATCAAAGAGTACCCTGGGAGCAAGTCTGGCTGACCAGAGCTATAGGCTTCCACAGAGTGAGGCAGGACAATGACGAGTAAACACCACAAACACACAGCTCTGCAGCCGGCTGCTGGGGGAGGAATGCAGAGAGGGTTAAGGTCATTGCGGTAGTTCAGGGGTGAAAGGTCAGGGGAAATACCAATTAGATCAGACTGTGGGTTTTGATGATCCCACTTCTACTGCCACCTTTGCAACGTGCACACAAGTCTTAATGGCATTCGAACATGGGTTACCGCTTGACAGATTGACAGCAAATATGTTCCAAAATACGCATCTTAACCAAGTGTGCTAGTACACCCAAACATACATGCAGAAGCAGACAAAGCCCCACAAAGGCAGCTAATTTCACACTGACTCTGCTGGGGCCCTGTTTGGGCACGGCTGTGAAGCACAGACAGAGAGACAGATGGTGCAGGGCTGGCAGGAGGAGTTTGGGCAGTCCTCTGGTGTGTCCGTGTTTTCAGCATGTGTACGTATGTGTTTATATGATTGTTTATGTGCATGCAAAATGGAGTCAGTGCATCCACCCATGTCTCTGTGCATTTCAAACATCACTTTGTACTCCATACACCAGCAGAGTTAGGGCTTTAGGCTACGCTAGCAGTGCTTCTCCAAACTGCTTTCTGTTGCCAAGTAGCGTGTCAGAATATGTTACCTTCAGCACAACCTCCATGTCTTCATAGGTGCTCTTCAACTCACTCGCATTGTTTTGTTTTGTGCACGAGTCATTTCCCTTTTTAAGATGGCAGACTGCAGACAGAGCATATTAAGCACAAGAAGGACCTGTTTGAAGTTGAATGTAGCTGGCACTGAATGAAACAAGCCCTTGTGATGTGCTTTGCTTGAGGTATTGTTTTATTCCTTTCTGTGCTGTTTGCGAGTGTTGGCACTAAACGAGGTGACTGGTTTTTATGATAGCCCGTGCATAGCTAAAGCTTGTTAGCATGCTTGGGTTGGCTGAACCGGGGCCAGGGGGGGGAGGAAGAAGAGAAATTGAAACGTGTGAGGATGAAATAAATAGGGGCACTCACAAGCACAAACAAAACACACTCAACTGTGGTGTAAAGTACAGTGTGAATAATGAAGGAGGTGCTATCAAGTTGTTTTACTACTCACCCAGAGGCAAAGCGTGTAATGGATGTCCTGATCGGCAGAGACGCACTGTGACTGGCGGTGAGGCTGACAGACGGCTCAACAAATACCGCGGACGGGCGGGCTGACAGCCAGAGAGCAAACCAGGCAGACACAGAAGCAGTGTCAGGGCGCACTGTGGGACAGGAGAGACGGGAAGGCTTCATATTCCCCGGGACAGGTGCTAGAGACATGTGGCCCCCTCTACTCTTTGCTTGAACCTGTGACCGTGATGGTTCTCTTGGCCCCTGACCTTCTCCGTAGGCCTTATAGAAATGCAGTGGTGGAAAGGAACTAAATAAAAAGTACAAGTAAAAAGTACAAATTATAGGTACTTTTGCTTTACTGAAGTACATTTTATGATGAATACCTTTTGCTTTTACTTCACTACATTTCAGAGCCTGTATCTGTACTTTGTACTCCACTACATTTTAAAATTGGGTTAAAAGTAAAAGTGTAAAAGTGACCTCTCTACAATTAGCTGGTTTAGTCCCAGTTCAGACCTGGTTTAGAGGTCTGCTCCTATAGACCTTGTTTAGTCCTGGTTTAGTCCTGGTTTAGACCTGGTTTAATCCTGGTTTAGACCCGTTTAGATCAGGTTTAGACCTGGTTTAGTCCAGGTTAGGTCCTGGTTTAAACCTGATTTAGACCTGTTTTTGACCTGAGTTAGTAGGGAACTAGTAGGGAGTTAGTAGGTACTCGCTTAGACCTTAGACCTTGGGGCGACGGTGGCGCAAGTAGTAGAGCGGGTCGTCTTGTAATCGGAGGGTTAGCGGTTTGATCCCCGCAGGCGCACACCATCATTGTGTCCTTGGGCAAGACACTTCACCCACCTTGCCTCCAGTGTCTGCGTACACTGGTGTATGAATGAGAGTGTGAATGGGTGAGTGGTTGCTTGATGTAAAGCGCTTTGAGTGCCTAAAGCAGGTAGAAAAGCGCTATATAAATGTGACCATTTACCTGGTTTAGATCAGGTTTAGACACGGTTTAGTCCTGGTTTAGACCTAATTTACACTTGAGTTAATGGTTTACTCATTTAGATCTGTTTTGATTCAAAGGGGAAAAAAAAAATTGCAAGTATCTGCACATTTACTTAAGAATATTGAGTTCTTCCTCCACCACTGTAGAAATGACAATAAGAGGGAAGGTGTGGTGTTGCAGTTTGGAGCCGCTCTGACTGTGTCCTCAGTTTTGCCGTAGAGGTGGAGCGTCCCCGTTCGCCCGGGCCAGTGCCTCACGCTGCTCAGAAGACTGGTCCCCGAATCCCCACAGTAGCAGAGGCCACCTGCTCCCATTCAGCACGCCGCGGCCCGGCGTGACCACAGCCCCGCTAGCACCAGGCAGGCTAATTAAACTCAGTGTGGAATTTACTCCAAACTCCTACTCATACCGAGAGGCGCAAGCAGCTCTGCCAGATCGCTTCAGCTGCGTGCTCAAATTTAATAACACAAATAGACAAACAAAGAATCGTCCACCCACGCTTCCTGGACAAGAGGAAAAAGTAAAGAATGCAAATGTTTTATTACACAAGAATAGAAATAACTGTAATACCCACAATAGCAAAAACAGGGACGCGGTGCTGCCAACAGACTGTCCCATTTTACACGGGGTTGTTCTGTTTGGCGTCCACCCACAGAATCCTCCTCTCGAATCTCAATGCGATGTTTCTTATTGTCCTCTTACAAAGTGGGTAGGAACGAGCTTTACCTGGGGTAGTGAATACAAATCTTTGGGTGATGTTATGTGGTATTGGCACAAAAAGCTTCTTTGTATTTATGAAATATGCATACTACTGAATCTGTCATTGTTTTCCAATCATAGCATCAATGGCCAGTAGAGAGACCCTGAAGTTAAAGACAGGTCTATTTCAAGGAGTCTATTGATATCAAAAGTGTGTGAGTATTTCCCATTACTTGTGGCAATAGAAAACTGTCAGATGGATTACGTTTGGAAACTTAAGCATGTTATGAATGCCTTTGGAAAGGGGTAGAGGTGGAGGCATATTTTTTCAAGGGGATGCGTTTTTAAGAAGAGAGGCAGACAGACAGGGGTAAGATAGGAGCAAGCGACTGGTGCTGCTATGAGGTGTGACTGTTTTCTAAACTGATTTGAGGCCAGCCGTCCCAGACCCTGAAAGCTTCCAACACGCTATGGGGAGTTGTGCAGTAATCCTCTGTTCCAGGTAAACAGCTTTCTTTCTTCCCAAAGCCCGGGCACATTTCCCGCTCAGACAGTTTGAAATTCTCTCTCCAAACAATATATAGATATAGATAGATGCATTTTAATTGTTTTGTTGTCTGTCAGTTATTGAACTTACCCAATTGACTTTTTGTTTTGATTTGCCACTAATGCAGTGCAAATACAGCTGGAGGATAGTAAATTTTGTTTGTTTGCTGTAGCTTTGCGCTGCATAAGTTACAGCTTTGATAGTGTTGTGTAAAGTGGTGGGACTGCCTGATGCACAGTGCGTCTCTCTTTCAGCTCACAGCGGAGGAACTCATCTGTTTACACTCCATCACAGACACTTAAACACTGCTCCCGCCTGTGCCTTCCACTCCCTATTTAATCTCTCGCTCCTCTTTTTTCTTTTCTTTTCTCTATCCACTCCATTTAGTCATTAGGTCGGCTCTCATCTGCATAAGCTTTCCGTTGTAGCACTCGATTGCACTGGGCTCCAGCTCATGTTTATTAAATAAGCCTTCTTGTTGTGTCAGCCCCACAGCTTGCCCAGCTCTCTGCCGTGTTCTATTATTTTTTCTTTTTTTGTGTGTCATCCCTCTCTTTGTGGTTGGCATGCTGGCTTGGCCTTCCCCTTCCCCCTCGCCTCCTATTCCTCTGTGGGGGTATTAAAGGCTGTTTCTGTTGGCCGTCACTCTTCATAAGTGGTGTCTTGCTCAGTGTGTTCGGCCTGTTCCCTGTGTGAGTGCACCTCAATGCCCTGGTGCGCGCCTCACTACAGGCCCCACTCAGAATGGAAATGAAGGCAGTCTGTAATGAGTTCCACTCAGCCAGGGTCCGCGACCCCGCCGCCATCAGCCAGCTTAGAGGAGAGAATCAGAGAGACTGGGAGAGGGCACAGAGACGGGGGTCAGAGATGGAGGGAAGAAGAGGCTCATGGGAAAACCCTGCTTTTAAAAAATTTTTACACCCCCCTCTTCAGCGCCTGGTTGCCAAGCTGCTACAATGTTAAGCTGGCCTTTCTTCGAGTCCATGGGGAACAGTGAGGAACATCACATGGGGTAGGAGAGAAGACAGGAATGATATTTCCTTAGGGTAGGAAAGGAGAGGTGGAGAAGGACAATACAAGGGACCAGAGGACATTGCCAAAGAAAGCAAACCAGACTGTATTTCTCACCGGCATCAATATGTGATCTACATGAATTGTAAAGTATACTAAACCAACCATGGAGGGTACATTCTGTATACGAAGCCTCAGTCTTGGCAGTGTGTGTGTGTGTGAGGAGTGAGAGCTGTGGAGTTGTAATAGATGACAGACAGCTGATAAGGAGACCTGGGGTCAGCACAGTCAAACAGTGTACAGATACAGGATGGCTTGGCCCTCCTATCTCTCCCTGTGTGTGTCCCAGGCAGAGCCATTGTACAAGGCTGTCTATTGGACAGCAGATGCCTCACTGGGCTCCAAGCCCAGGAATTGTGTGTGTCGGTGAAAGAGGGTAATGGCTGACTCTACACGACCTCTGACCCTGCTGGGCAGCACAAGTCCTTCAGTGTTTTCTCCTCACTCTGATTACAACACACACACACAGGAGGAGAGGGAGACAGAGGACGTGGAGCATGAGGAAGAAAGGTGAGGTCAGACGAGGAGGCAGAGGTGTACTGAAGACAGAGAATGTGTATATATTTTGTTGAAGGCAGGAATCAAGCTCAGAGTAAACCAATTCATTTTACCCGTTCATTTTACGAGGGGCAGAAGCAGGCACAGTTTCTAATGATGACTTCATCTTGCCTCTTTTGGCACATGACAAATCCCCATCCACGGCTATGACTGCTTTTGCAAAAAAGAAAATCAAATATACACTTTACATGCCCATCTCAGCCGCTGGAGATGACTGTACTATTGTCTTGCCTGTCTCTAGATTTGTGTACGGTACAGCTATACTTTTATCCCTGGAGAAATGTTTCCTGACATTTGACTAAAGCCTGAGGTGGTCTGTGGGCCACTGTGCTGCTTGTGAGTGCCTTAGCATTACGCTCTCGCTGTGTGGACGAAGTGTGTGTGCGTGTGCAGCTGACCCATGTAAAGAGGTGCAGTGTTTGTGTGTGGGGCATACATAATGGATGTGCTGCCTACCACACAGGAGTGCATAGTGCCTGAGGAGTTCCCAGCTTAACAAGCCTTTGTGCGCGTGTGTGCATGCGGGCTACAGGCAAGTGCATATAACTGAGTCTAATGGCATCTATGAAATTAGTCATCAAGTGTATTCTTTATTGCTTATCCGTGTTTATGGCTTGTGTTTCTGCTTCTCATCTGTTCATTTGCCCTTTTACTATAATTGTGTTCTCCGTACAAACAAACTCTCTATCTTTTGGAGTGGAAATGTCATTTGTTTCTCGAACCGTTGTCAAAAAGAGCAGCCAGAGTCTTCCACCTGTTAGTTGCTGATAGCGTGCAGACTCTCACACGCACAACCTCCCACCACACACACATACACGTATACACACACACACACACACACACACACACACACACACACACACACACACACACATACAAGTATATATTAGTGCCCTAGAAAGGATCCCGCAAAAGAGGAAAGCCATTGATAGGGTTGTGTCATGAAACCTACAATTTGTTTTTAACCTCCCAGTGATAATAATGAGAGGACAGTTTCCTGCAGTGAACATTTTCAAATCTGATCATTTATTAAACTTTTGTGTAAATATTTCATAAGCTTTCTGTTTAAAATGATTTTTTGGATGATTTCCTGCTGAATTGGCTGGTATCACTGGAATCCCTAATAAATCATTCACATGGCTTTTTCTCTTTCTTTTTTGTGTAGTATAACTGCAGATTATCCCATCATTCATGAGCCTTAGGTGCAGAATGGATCACCTTTTATGTTCTTATACATACACAACAAATACTGTACATGTATAAGAGCGTACATCTATCAGGGATGTCACCATTACACTGTACACCCAATACTAATCCAAGCTAGAAAGAGTTAATAAAGAGTAACATTACTGTCCTAAACCTAGCTATCTATCATTTCCCTTAGACAGTCATGTAACTAGCTGTCCAAGCTCACCATGCTTGAGTCAAGTGCTCAAGAGGACATTTCATTACAATGATTAGCTAACATAACTTAAAATAATGATGTGGTCTTACTTGCTTTGGATTATTCAAGTACATTTAACCTTTATCCCTATTTAACTCTGCTAATTTAAGGTAATGGGTTTCCTCACTTTTTCTAAGGTAATTCATTAATTATTAATTTATTGTTTATTTGGTTGGGACATTGCATGTTAATGAACACACATGGGAACCATGCATGTAAACACACCACTCTGGATTGTAGCCTTGGGCTAATTTGCATCCGTTGTCCCACACTCATACACACAAACACACTCTCATTCATCCTGATCTATTGTACATGTTTTAAGTGGTGGGGGAAACCGGAGCAGCCGGAGGACACCTACGCAGACACGGGGAGAACATGCAAACTCCACACAGAAAGGCCCGTCCTGGCCCGAGATCGAACCCGGGACCTTCAAGCTGTGTAGCACGAGTGCTAGCCACTGCGCTTTACAAGTAGCTCGCCAAAGGCTTTCAACATTTCTACATACGCTTCAGGAGTCAGATTTTAGATGCATTTTTTGTTGAGAACAAAACATCGGCAAACATTCAGGGAGAACAATAGCAAAGTATAAAGCAGAAACTACTGTCAATTTCTTTAATTTTTGTTACGCAAAAGTAGCTCACAGGGTAAAAAAGGTTGGAGGCAGTGTATCATTATCGCAACATTACCTCACGCCTAGAAACTAGACGCACCATAGTGGCCAAAAATATTTTTTGCCTTTTTTGCTCGCACCATAGGAGCTGCTCGTAGCTGGGCCAGGAATCTGGCCTCCAATCACAACGCTCTGTCTGTGTCGCGAGTTCTTTTTTTCTTTCTTCAATCATTGAGGCGGGCTTAGCAGGATGATGACACGGCTGCACGACGGTGGAGATAGCAAAACAAGGAAGATCCTCCGTTGCTCTGATTGGTCATAGGGTTGACCTACCACAGCAGAAGCAGTTTGAATGACAACTGTTGGCTCCACCCACAACCTTCAGCTTTCTCAATGGTGCGACCCCAGACTATACAATTCATGCTATAGTCTGGCTTGCTAGGCTATCACGCACTATTCATAATGCAAGAACCCAATTGCAAAATGACTTCCATTTGACCAACCATTTTTTTTGCTAATTTGGCTCCATTTTAGCCTTGCCTTCTTCCTGGCTTTTTTTCACTGTTAATACGAAACAAAAATAATAGAACGCACTGTGTTGAAACAGTTTGGTAAAATATCACAACATTCAAGGCCGTTCACAATATCGCTATTTCCTCTTACATTGTACCAATATCTGCACTTTTTTTTCATCAAAGTCACCATTTTAACCGTAAGACGCCCATCTTTGGCATGTTTGAGAAACCTGAAATACGAACACAGATTCATATAAAATGGAAGGTCTTTATGCAGAAAGGGCAGGCTATGAAATGTGAAAAGATTGCCCCGCTTGGCTTTTGTCGACACCAGCCAGAGCAAAGGAGGAGGCGATATGGGGAAGTGACATATCTCTGATCTGTGCTGTGGGCCTGAGCGGGAGGGGGGCCTCTATTGTAATCGCCGGGTCAGGGGGATCTCTACCATTGAGAAAAGAAAACAAGGCTCCAATTATACAGCATTGTCGAGCAAGTGAGCTGGAACAGTCTGTGTGTGCGCGTATCCGTAAGCACATGATTTTTAAAGTACTATGTGTTATTGTGCGTGCTCATGTGTAGTTTTTTTTTTTTTTTTTTTTTTACAACGAGGTACTTGAAGTGTCGCCATGGTGCTGTAATTAGCGAACAAAGGTGAAAGGTTGGCCACAATTCTGCCAGCCCGGGACAGGACCTCTCTGAAGAGCGGTCGGGTGAGCGGAGAGGAGAAGGGGGGAGGCAGGGGGAGCATTTTACGCAGCACAGTTCCTGATTGAAACTGGAGAGAAAAGAAAGCCATTAAGCACTGTTAGTTTTGTAACCGTTATCCTCCCTGTGCACTCTACCCCTCACCGGACTACATTGACATATGCATAGTGGAACAGTTGCAAGAAGAAAGCACCCTGGGTCTTTGGGACACAGGCAATAAATTTACAGGATTTTACTGTTGGTCGGATGAGGGAGAGCTACAGTAACATGGTAAGCTGGTAAAAAGTTGCAAAAAGTACTGTGATGGGCCTTTTAGATGGAGATTTTTAGACCAGTGTTGAATATTTTCAGCCTGGCTTCCTTCATGTATTACATACCTGGGAAGACAGTCTGGGAGTCCACGGTTGGGGCAGCAGTTCAAATTGAGATTCGAGGTGGGACTAACAAGCCCAGAGGAAACCAAAAACCAACAGCCACCAGCCATTGTGGTTTTAAGAACAATTCCAGCTCATTTAAAACAGAATAAGTCAGTGGTAAAGCTTCGCTCCATTGAGGCCGCCATCTTGATTAATGCAGCTCGAGACTGGGCGCGTTATGGGAAAGTCTGGAGCTGAAAAGTACATACTGCATCGCAAATTCCTGCCTCCTGCACCGTGTGATTGGTCCATCCAGATTTGACCGGGGATTTTGAGCCATTCAAACCACGGACTACCAGACTGTCTTCCCAGGTATGTAATACATGGAGGAAGCCAAGCTGCCGTGCCAGGCTACAAATATTCAGCTCAAGCACACGAAATAGAAAGACGTGACTCCAGAGCAGATGTGAGATACCCCTGCCCTGCTCATAGTGCTATTTTCTGTAAAAGTTTTAGTTAGTGTTGTTGAGTCATACGTAAAATAATCTGAGGTTTTCTGGTGCATCTTTGTCCCAGAACACTACATCGGTGGATCTACAAGAACAGTGTACATGTACGTGTCATTGAACCACTCTGATCTGGATTCACTTTTTTGATAATGGCTTATAAATTTGTGAAGAGACAAAACAAGTTTCCTCCATCTCATGAAACTTCCTGCAGCTGTTCTGTCAGATAACGTGGTTGAGGATGACTATTATGACACAGCTCCTGCAAGAAAAGTACCATAGCTATCAAAGCAAGTCTCTGGAGACAGAGGGTGGAACAGTTGTTCTCATCAGATTGTCAGTGAGGGGTGAAGAAAAAGTAGGTCTACTTATATTGAAATTAAAACCCTCTCAAGATTTTCAGGCCAGGTATGGATGCAAACTTTTTAATGAACACCTATGTAAGTGCAGCTCATGTTTTTACCGACAACAGAAGTGACCCGTGATAATATATGCGTAAACTAACTTGCTTTACTTGAATGCATTGTAAGAGAAACCTTTCATATACATTGACCGATACATACACCTATGATTCGGTGTTGAGTGTGTAATTCACCTTGTGTGGTTTCCAGTCGTGAGGCTTCATACAGGATATTTGGTGTTGTTAAACTTGGCTTTCTTCTCACTGGGACTGCTCAAGGCTTCCACATGGAGCAATGATAAGGTTTGAGCAGGTCCTCACATGAGTGTTAAGACGGCCATGTGTGCATGCCGGTTATCTTTATGTGTGCACTGTGCTCTAAATGGAGGGAGTGTGTCTGTTAACAGAGAGCCAACTGGCAGCGGTCCTTGGCAGTGGGTTGGCGTTCACATGCCCGCTCAGCTCCACCACCTGTCTGGTCTCTGGGAGAGTCACAGGGACCCTGCCGCGAGTGCCTCCACTGAGGGCAGGAGAGGTGTGCACGTGCCTCTCTGCTCTGTGTGTGAGTGGCTGAGCAGACCAGAGGGGGCACTGACCGAGGCAGTGCTCTGGACCTCCAGATCCTGTCCCAGGATGGGGTCCTGAAGGAGAGGCGCTGTGTGTGCCAGGGCCTGGCCTGGCCTCTGCCTTCTCCAGGAGCTGAGCAAAATCTGCCTGTGCTTCCCTTGTTCCATCTGTCTGTCTGTCTGTCCATCTGCATCTTCAAATGTGGCTCTTCCCTGTTTGCCTTCATGAAGCCACAGGATGTCACTGTAGGAGGGGCTCTGATCCAGGGTGTTTGCAGTACAACAGAATTGTTATTAACATCACTTTACACTAATGCTAACTGCAATCTATTTGATCCATAAATCAGATTTTAAAACATAAATAAATGCTAGTGGTGAAACTGAAAACTATAAGACAAAGCACTATGTTTGCTGACTCTGTGAGGGAGAGGGGCTTTTCAGAAAAACCTTACACTGCCTTTCACCAAAGGGATTGTGCGAACATACACTCGCTCAATAATTTAGCCTCTGCAAAGAGTGGTTCTGATTAAATAATGGAAGAGCCTGGCACTGATGATTGTGTGTCTGTATCTGTGATCTGAGCACTGGCTTAGTCATGCATTGCACCAATCAGTTTAACAATTACAGTCAGAGGCAGTCTCGGACTTCCTAAATATATCAAAAAAATTCCTTTAGGCTCGTGTCAGGACCGCTGTATGAAAGAAAGTCAGTCAGAACATTAAGATATAACCAACATAAAGTCTTTAAAGTGAGCCTTGAGTCATTCCCTGATGTTGTATATAAACTTTTTAATCTAGTCTGTACGTGTGTGTACGTTGTGCTTGGATTGACTCAATAATAATCCCCTTTTAAGGAAACACTGGAAACACCATATTGTTTGCTAATAGTTCATGTGCAGGTCAGAGTTCAGCGCAGACGGGGTCACAGGTCAGAGGCTATTAAATCCTGTTGGAGTCTGGCGTTTGTGCTGCTGTGAATGGCTTTAGACCACATGTCCGGGCGCTTTGGACGCCGCCGCCTGCCCTCTGAACCCTAATGACGTATTGGTCCATCGAAAAGGCCACTGGCAGTAACCCGAGCCTGGCCTTTGACCCGTGGATCGGCAAAGGTCACGGGGGGCAAATGTAACACTCATCGCATAGCTGTGTGGTCGAACTGTTTCAAAGGCACAGCAGCCGCGGACTTAACCCAACAGCTGCTGTGTGACTTACAAGAAGAACAGTGCAAATGCTGCCGTGAAGGAGTCAAGGGATGTCTCTGCAAATCATTTAAAAACACACAGTTCATTCACATAAAGCTTTCTTTCTTTGAGCCCGTTGCTTGGATTGAACACGTATAAAACATTTATACCGTACATGTATCACATTCACTTAATTGACTCTCAGTGATAGTAACCACTGTTTGGTGAGGCATGTAAACAGATGATGATTTTTACTTGAGACAAATCTGTTTTAAAGAGTTTTGCAAGGCTATAAAAGATAAAATATAAACTAATAAACTACCAATAAAAGTATTTTATTATTCTAAGACAAAGGGGAGGATTAGAACCAGTGTTGTAACATCATGGTTCCACCCCCTCGCCATCATTATCCTGATTCCTTTGATAATTTTCTGCATCATCTGTGAAATCAGCTCTGAGATCCCTGGCTCCACACAAAGCCCTGCTGTGTATATGTCCTTATCAGCGAGGCAGGCTGGGGAGGTGTAAAGTGGCCAAGCTGTTTTTCCTGTAATGTGGGCTATTCTTCATGTCTTATCGGAGGCTGCTAATGTCCTGGGCCAGCGCAGGCTGGAGTGTGCGATTCATGGCCTAGACCTTGGCTTTGTGAAAGCATACATTAATAACCTTTCCCCCTGCTCCTCCACCAGCATCTTCACTACCCATAAGGCCATGCTTCTGTCCATTCCTTTTCAGGACAAAGGCAGTTCAAAGATCACCAGCTCAGGAAACTGGGGTGACATTGATTTAGGGAGAACAGGAGAGGAGAGGGTCGAGGGGTGGAGCGCAAATGACAGTGAAGTTACCATAGTTTTTCAGAGCAGGTGGTTTCCACAAAATTACAGAGATACAGTATCACATCAGTGACTCATCTCTTATAGGCTGCAATACAGACATTACACTATAGTCACTTAAGCATATTATTACATATAAATGGCTTCTCTCTAAACCTTAAGTCACTGCTTTACACAAAGACAGCGTGCATATTACTGTTGCTATGTCACGTACTGATTGTCTTTTGGTATTTTCTGTATCTTAATTTGACATGAATTATTCTATGTAAGAAGACTCAGTCCTCTTATATGTGAGACAAAAGGATGGGGGGAGAGCCATCTCATTTGAGCAGTGCTCAACCCTGTGCCCTATTAATTAGCTGGGTAAATGCTGTTGAGATTACAGCAGAGCAAGTGAAGCATGTAAGTCAGAGCTGGATAAAGAGAGTCCAGAGTTACTGCAGGGAGAAAGCATTGCAAATAAGTGACACGTAGCAGATACTTAATGATTACAGGCTTTTGGCAAGAGAGGGGATTGATTTTTTAAAAAGCAGAGGAAAAGTGGGGTTTAAGAACACACCGCTTCTTAACAGCTCCCATCTCTTGTGTCTCTCTTTGTGTTTACAGCCCTAATATATATCGGTGGTGGATGGCGCTTGTGTTGATGCCACCCACGTATTAGAGATAAAGGCAAAAAAAGGAAAGCAGACATAGGGATCCCGCCGTGATAATGAATTACTGCTGTTCTTTGGAGATGTCTTTTTTCAAGTGCTTCAAACTTACTGGTAGGAAATTAAACCCTGTTTGTAGATCAGTGAAACAAATCTATCACGATGTTGTTTTGTTGAGTATATTGTTACATTTATGAACAAAGCAAGAGATCAATGTTTCACTGCTTTAGGTTAAGATGATACCTTCAAATCCATGATAAATGTATAATTATATACATTGAATGGTTTATTTAACCTCGGCTTGTATGCTTTATTTTATATGCATCATATATTCAGGCTGTGACTTAAGATGTGACAGATTTTACTTGCCAATTGCTAATACCAGTTATAATCCTACTGTGTCATATTATTTCAATATTTATTGTAATTATTGCTCATGGTCCTATGATACAATGCATGCATACCGCTTGGTTACCCTGATTTTATTGTTTTCTGATCGTAAATGAATGCTGACATGTTTGATAGCCATAAGTCTTTGATATATTGCATCGTCGAAGTGTGCTTGTAAAGGTTAGTGTTCGATTACTGCCCTGGCCATGCATTGCCTGCTCCCACCTCCACTCTACTGGAGCCATTTACTCTGCTCTCCCTAAAGCGTCCATTATGTGCAGCTGAGGTGGCTCTAATGGCCCACAGCCCTCCTGTTCTCCCACCTCTTCCCCTTTCATTTTCTCATAACAAGCCCCTTGCCCTTGCCTGCCGCCGCTCCGACAAGATTATCCCAGCGTTATTCCACCTCTCTGCTCTCCTCCGTGCTTCCTACGGTGTTGGTCAGGCGCGACCCGAGAAATACGCATTTGCAACAGCCATTTCTCTCCCCGCGTGTCTCGGGCTCGCACACTTCGAATAGGTTACAGATCATTTGGAGCACCTTGAGGCAATTACTCTCCTCTCTGGTCACCTTCTTGGCCCCTGCCTTACTTGGAGTGGGCCCTGTGCTATTATCCCCTTTCGGTGCACAGTGGGCTTGCTGCTACAGCCGTGTGGTCCAGTGGCTCACCGCGTTACTGCCAGTTGTGAGGGATACTCAGCCTATCAGCATGAGGGGCCTTCTCTTGCTACCTGTGGTTCTTCCGGCACATGCAGGTGCTATAGTGCCAGACTGTGTCGCTGCAGAAGGACACGTAAAGGCAAAAGGATGCTCCGAAGGGCGTTCATGTGCGAGAATCCTATTTCATTTGGAGGGCAGGGGCCAAGACGTCTCTGTGGGATGTGTTTTTGAAAGTAATTTGCAAAAAGAAAATTGGCAAATGTTGTACCAGATCATTATTAAATAGGGATTGAATTCACAAATGTGCCATATTATTCTTATGGCTGAAAGACCTGTATACTGGCCAACATCATATACTTGTTTTTGTTTTGATGTTTTTGATCACAATTTTAAACTATAGGCTCTGAATGTTGTGATGTCTCATGAACTTTCACTGGGGTGTGTGTAGAAGTGACATCATTTGGAATAGTAATGGTATTAGTTTATTTAATGTAATGTAATGTAAATGATATTAAAGGGACTTTACCTGATTTTTTCCTAGTAGTGTAATGCAATTATTAATATTTTCCTCCTTTAGTATATTGCAATCTCAAATATTTGTGGAAATAATACTGTGCATCTAAATAAAATCTGGCATTTCTGTGACTAAAAAGTGTAGCTAAAAAGTATTTTTTCCCCTCTTTTAGTACATTGCAAAGTTCCATCATCAGTGAAAACCTACTTGGGGCGTCATAGAGGCTGATGAGGAAATGTAAAGGTGCCATGTTAACCATACAGCCACTGGGTCACTAAAAGATCAAACACACTAATATCAAGTTTATTTTTCACAAATTACCACAATGCACCTTTAACACACCTAGAGGAGCACCACTTTAAAGGCACTATACCTGATTTTTACCTAGAAGAGGAATGAAATTTGATTTGCCCTCCTTTAATATATTGTATACGTAACACGTATACATTTGCAGTATGCATCTAAATATAAAGCATTTTTATACATTTCATGAGTTTGCAGTCTACTTTTCTGGCATTTCTGTGTGATATAAGTGACCCTGCAAGTTGTGAAACCTGCTTGTACACTCATCTCAATGAAGAAATGGGATTTTAGAAATGGGCAGTGTTGGGCAAGTTACTTGCAAGTTAATTGTAATATATTCTATATTACAAATGTAATATGTTTTGTATTACATATTACTGTTTCAAAAATGTAACTGAGTTCCACTGCTTCGAGTTACTTTTGAGTTACTTTTAGCTAAATATAAACTGAACATAGAGAGAATAATGGCACCGAGCTGTGTGTAATCAAAGATTTCCTTTTCCTCAGTTGTCTCCATTCTCTCGTGTTTTGTTTGTTGACAAATTGTTTGCTAGCTACAAAAGTCACCGCAGATCTTCTTCTACACCAGTGTCAAACCTGATTTTGTGCTGCATCTTACACTTGTACAAGTTACACTTGGAACTTGAGTTACTTAAATTGTAATAGCTAATATATTACTGTATTTTGTTTAAGTAATATATTATATTCTTCAGTTACTGAAAAAAGTAATATATTTCTGTTACTAGTTACTTTTGTAATGAGTTACTCCCAACACTGGAAATGGGTTGGGGAAGTTAGGAATGTGTTTGGACCACAACTATCAATTGAATTGACTTGCTCCCACTTTTATTGTTTGTAACAAAACAAAAATCAGGTATAGTGCCTTTAAAGAGGTCTGAAATGTTGACAGCGAAACTAATTCAAGAATCAGAAGCATTTAGGAGCATAATTGTTGAGGTCTGAACTACAGGGTTAGCAGGTTTTCTTCAAAATCCGCAGCATCATTGCAACTATTTGAATTGCAATTTCTATAGTGATTAACCTGGCAGCTGTAATGAGTAGCAATAGCCACAAATACTTCCTTGTTGTAAGTACACACTCTGTTGTGTTGGTGATGACTACAGACTGGCACAAACACAAACACAACACAACAGACCTGACCGTTTCCCCACTGTATGTGTTGTTGTGATAGTACTCTATTATAGAATGTACAGTATGTATATCACAGACTCATTTGCGCTGGGTACTTTCTCTCACTGGATCATCTCGCCGCAAGAATACTTTTACTCGAGGACTGATTTGGAGCACCATTGATTGTGACCAGCCATCCATCTCCCGCCTCTCTGCTCTGTTTGTTCCCACTTCATCACTGCCTCACTCCTCATCATGCACGGGGCCTACATGTTACAGAGTGTGTGCGTTTTTGTGCCTCTGATTTACGAGCGGAGTGATCTTAACCAAGCGGCCGTCGTAAATAAAGTGACATCACGGCGCGGGGGGGAGGGAAATCGAAGCGTTTCTGGGCTCACTCGTAACCCTCTCAAACAGCCATTCAGCCCTGTCAGCCCGCGCTCACTACACACTCTTCCGCAGGTATAATTGAGGGTGAGATCGTTAAGGCGGTGGTAAATCCCACTGTAAATCCAGCCGCCGCGGTCAGGCCTAAAAAACGCCTGTCTCCTCCTGACAGATTCGGCCAGTTTGTTTGAGCTGAGAGCAAATCAATCACGGGCGCGCACATAGAACACCCTGCTATGCCTCCAGCCAATCAAAACCAACCATAAAAGCGTCTATAATAATTCTGGCCTGTAAAGGGAAACAAAGCGTGATTGTGTTTCATTGTTACATGCCGTTTCAAAATAAGTCCATGTTTTAAAACAGTCTTCCTATGGGGATTAACTATCAACTATATTTATCGTCTTGGTTCTTTATTTAGATTTTAACATTTAAAGAGCTACGAGGGGAGTTCATAATTGATTGGTTAATCGGTTAATCGCCATCATGGGCTTAAATGATTGAAGAAAACCCTAAAAATGAATGGTTATGCTGTGTGGAAGGGTAGAGGACTGAGAGTGACCTTCAGCAGATACAAGTCTATAGTGTTTAGGCAATAATAGACTTTTTAACCCTGTAAAGCCCAAACCATAAATAATTGCTAAGAAATTCTATCTGTGTAGGTTCTCAGTCGTACAGGAGTTGTCCATCGTAGGCAAAGATTCTTCAGTCCACATCTACTTTTTGATTTTTTTTTTGGATAAAAACGGTAATTACTGGAACCTGTTGGATCTGACCCAAGTGTCTGATTGTATACATCAGGTTTTTTGCGAAAGAGAAATATCACCCTGGTGTTTCCCAACCAGGGGTACGGGGACGCCTGGGGGTACGCAAAAGGTTAGCAGGGGCCAGGGTACTTGGAATTATTTCAGATAAAAAAATAAGATGAAACAAATTGTACTTTTGATTATTATGGTCAAAGAAAATACATTTTAAATAATTTAACTGTAAAAAGTGAGATTTTGAAAGGATTTAGCTGTTTTTTACCTGATAAATAGCTAATCAACTTATCCATCGAAGCAGGGTGTACTCTGAGTGTAAATGAAAGGCCCAAGGGGTACGTGAGACAAAAAAGGGTGGGAACCACTGATGTACAGGGCTCAGAAATCAATGTGTCAAATGTGATGCAAATTGTTATACAGGGATAAATTATATTTTTATTGGTTGGGAAAATGTAATGTAAAAGTATGTAAACAGTTAATCAATAATTGTTTTCTACCTAGACAAATTAAAATTGAACAAAATGTGCATCCCTACAAGCCACACAAAGGCTCTCAGAACGCGGCATCTGACTGTCTTGAATAACACAGTCCCAGCTGACCCCCTGGACTGTGTGTGCGCCTGTCCTCTTCTCTTTGCATTGCACAAGGTCTGTTCCCACGGTGACCACGCTCTGCCGTTATAGCAGGACCCCTCTGAGCCACCTCGCCGCCCTATTGATGGGTTTCCTGGTGATGAACAGACCTGTTGCCACAGCGATGCAGAAACCAAAATGTGCAATCTTTTGAACGGTGAAAAGTCCTCAAAATGGCACCCGTACAAGCGCTGTGACAGAAACCCGCAAATCCTCACATTTTTGTTGGGTTTTTTTTACGTTTTGAAGTGACAACCACAACACGCACTTTTGCACATATAGTTCAAACATGATCTCGGTGCTAAGATGCACACCGCACTGGAGTTGTTTTTGAAAGCCGCTGAGGAAGGTCACTCTGAGCCGTTGAAAGATCAAAGGAAAGCGTAGAGTTTTTGTTTGAGTTTTCTCAAGGAGTTTACCAAGGTTTATCTCCTCTATTTGACACACAGAATGATCTACATTGGCCATTTCTCTCCAGTGAGTGAGCGCAGAGATTTACGCAGCTGCTCGACAGATTAATATGTGGAAAAACTGTGCATGCTGCAGACAGGATAGACTCTCACAAGGCCTTTGCTTTCCCAGTTTATAAAAAAGGAACAAGTGCGTCTCAGAGCACTACTCAAGCTCCGATACTCGTCTTTTTAATGTTGCATTTTCGTTCATTTTAGGGGCTGAATAAGAGGAGAACGCCGTATTTCTGCGGACCTAGAGTGTTGAAATGGCATTGTCCCATGTTGATCACTTAATTAAGGTGCTGCCGGTATTGAAAAATAAATTGGTACCGAAACCATATCTGTCTTTAGAAAGCACATGTGTCTGCCTGGTCATATCTGAGACTGCACTGAAGAAAGTGACTTAGGTGTTTCAGCTCAAATAAATGATAAAAACACTAAATAACCAATGTTTTATTGAATAAATGACTAACTAAAAATCAAGCACGAGTATAAATGGCTTCATTTGATAGTATTAGTCTTGTTTAGAGCAGTTTTGACTAGATTAGACAGATTTATTAAAACCCCAGAACCCTATCGCTCAAATCCAAAACACCATCACTAACACGAGATAATACACCCAATAAAAAGTACTTGTCATCAAAATATATCCAATCATGACAATATGAGTAGTGTTCTTTTATTTTAAACTGTGAAGAAAAGCATCATGACATGACCATATAAAAAATGCTCCAAAATTACTGGAAAATTAGGAATTTGGGAACAAAAAATTCCTTAAAAAAAAAAATAACGAAGATGGAAACTTTTTGGTCCACCCATTCCTGGGATGTTTGAGACTTCCCTGGTGAGTGTCCTTCACCAGTGTAGGATCCACCCGAAACCTACTTTACCTTCTATCACTATCTTTATGCTGCTATCTCATATTGTGTTAAATTACTATTGTATTAGATTTTTCCATCTTATTCTATTTTTATGCATGCCTTATAGTTATATCATTTGTTTTATATCCTTTTTTCCACAGTCTATTCTTTCTCACTATTACAAGTTACAAGTTATACACCGAAGAAAATTCCTAGTCTGTCTTCTGATTCTGATTCTGATTCTGAACATGTGCCTGCAGGAAAAAGGGTGTTTTGGATTAGGAAAACGCCCATGTCATCAAAGATGTCAAAGATGATGCTGAAGCTACAGAGACCCATGACACTCAGATAAACGCAGCATAATGAAAATCACATACATTTATTTGCTTGGGTGAAAACCTCCTGGCAATGGTGTTCTAGGGTTAAACCCCATTGGGAAATTCATTTAAAATAAAAAAGGAAATAGGTAGAAATCTATTGAAACAACTCAAAAACACCTTAGAACAAGTGGTTAGAATGAGGCCAAAGGAGCCACTAAAACTTAACTCGTCAAAACAGCTCGAAAAAAGTATCGTTCAGGTATCGGTATCGTTAAAGTAGTCTTGAGAAAATGATACCCAGCCGTAATCCTATGTCCATGTGATGATATTTGACGCCTCCAAACTAAGGCCTGATCACCTCAAAGCTGTTGAGACGGACATTGTGACAGATGCTGCCCAGAACATACAGTCATATACATTTTTGTGGCCATTCTTCTTTCTGCCACAGGATCACACAGTTAATTCAGTTGTTATCCCTGTAACAGATTGGCTGTTCCCATGCTCTGTCTGTGTGTGTGTGTGTGTGTGTGTGTGTGTGTGTCTGTATGGCACCACTGTGGGAGCTTTCTGCTGCTCGCTGCTGAGGTTGAGGCTCCAAAGTGATTGTGGGAGACAGTGGTCCAAAGGTTGCCCAGGGTACCGACCGCCACTTGGCCGGGCGTCTAAACTAAGCCCAGGGCAAATCCACAGAGATCTGGTCTCACTGAGCTGCTGTTCTGTATCACGCTCCTCGTTTGGAAGCTTGTGTTGTTGTGTTCTGTTGGACAAAAGAGACAAGACACATCTCATCCAGCAGTTTCTCTCTCGGCATTGCTTATTCTGTATCATTGTTCATTGTTTGGAGCTTGTGGCTGTGTTGTCCTGATAATTATGAAGTGTTCTACCTAATTTCTGTTGAGCCTGAGCATATGACTATGATTTGCTTTTCAGTAATTAGATATTTATCATTGCCTTGAAGAGTCCTCCGAATTGTCTTTGCTTTGCGACAAATCCTCCCCATCATCACTGTATTTTTGAGCCGCATAGTGAAGGAGGCAGAGCAGAAAATCAACACAATATGGAAACAGTGCATGGAGGACAGCTCATGAAGGAACGAAGCGAGAGAAAGATGAATAATCCAATCAAGCCTCTTAGTGTTTTATCATTGTTCTAAGATGGCTGCCTCTCCTCTGCTCTAACTGTGGGCTGCAGCTAGGCTAATGTTTGAGCTAATCCCTGAATAATGCGAAGGATAGGGCAGCGCTGCGGATGGGGACTGTGCCAGCAGATTAGTACATGGAAAGGATTCGAACACGCATTGGCCTGGGTTAGAGACAGTTGCAGATTGAAAGAGGTGCCTATTGGATTGTGCAGCTTATACTTTGATCCTGTGTCAATGTGTGCTGTTGTGTTTGTGCTGACTGAGGCACTGAGGATTCCCAAACCACAGCTGCCTGATGCCCTCTAGGTCATGTACATTTGTCTGGTTTACTCAGTTCATCCAATTTTGTTTAGAACATTTGGAAATCACACAAGATCTTCTTTCACTGTGTCCCGTTTTAGTTCAACTTTCTTAGTTATCCATCTTCCTATGTCTTTCCTGCCAATCCCTTCCCAACCCCCAACTCCCTGCAGCATTTTCAGAGATGACAGGACAGTGTTTTTCCTTTGTTAGGGAGTTGCTTGCACATTCTCTCCTCTGTTGACAGGTAAGACATGAAAGATACTAAAAGACTGAGCGTGATGAAATCCTCTGGGGAGGTAGAACAAGAAGGAGAGGTACGAGAAAGAAGAGGGATGGAGCCATAGCAAAAGACAGTATTCACAGAATGGCTAAAGGTAAAGTATTTAGGGAGGGAACAGAAAGGATTGAGTCACAGAGTGAGGAGGAGGCGGAGGAAGCCTTGACAGTCTGTGACCTCGGGTAAGTCTCTTCGACTGTGTGCTGATGCGTGAAACCTGAGCACACGCACTATTAGCACGCCTCACTTACTGAACACAGCAGAGGCCTGACACAGGCCAAGGCAGCCGCTTACACACACAGTGGGGTCTCTGTGTTTATAGTCAAATATTATGAAGGGTTTTTTGAAACAAAATGTCTCCCAAACAAAGATGCTACAAGCTGTGTTTACATTATTAGTTTTTGTTTAGAACAGTATAACCATATTTTGTTATTGTCTGTAATTTTATTATTGTTAGGATCACGTTCCATTTTCCATATCTTACACAAAGACAGTCTTGCTTGTGGGTTGTAGCCCAGTGGTTCAGGAGTGGAGAAGGTCAGCTCGGGCCCTGCAGAGCCCTGGAGGAGCTGCTGTGATCCGGTGCCTGTCAGACCTCTCTCTTGGCACTAGTCCTGGGTGACTGTGTTTGTGGCATCATACAGTTGTGTGATTCACTTGGTGCCTGAGGCAGGTCAGGTCATGAACCCACTCTGTCCTCCTTGAGTGTAAGCTAATGGGTTAACCATCTCTGTCCAATAGGCGAGGATAAATGAGCAGGCCAAAGAGGAAATGTCACTGGAGAGCTCAATTCAAGCATTAACACGCTCCCAGCAGCTCTTTAAGTGGTAACGCTTGAGTGTCTCTGCAATTAAATATTAAACCCAGTCACAGGCTTTGAGTTTGCAGCTATACAGTTTGTGCATAAACATGGCGTAGTGGGAGTACCCCATGCTGCTCTGTTATCAGCCTCTCACTGCTCCTCTTGATGCCTTGACTCTGTAGGTGCCTTCAGATGGATGTGCACTACTGTACTCTGTGGCAGCCTACTTTGTCACTACATACATGCATATATTTGCTAACCAAATAAGTGGGGCTTTTAAACATTTCCTGTCTTTCATGTGTGGTTCACAATTTTCCTTTTGGAGGCCTCCTCTTGTGTCTAATAACATGGGGAGTTGCTGAAAGGCAGCAGATCTGTTGTTTGATATGGAGACAGATGAAGGACTGGAGGATGCAGGTAAGAGAGCTGTGTGACTATAAAAAGCCTCATCAGAGCAGAGAAGTGTGGCGTGATGCATTCCCTGAGCAGAGGACAGGGAAGGCTCTGTTGTCTGTGCTCGAAAGCAGGTGTGCTGCAAGGCATTATGGGAAAGGTATGATATGACAGCACATCAGTTTGTCAGCCCTGGCCAGCTCCCACCCCCTCTTCTCATCTTCTCCCCTGCCACTGGGCATGTGATTGCCGGCCACAATGAGAGCTGGTAACCAGCTTAAAAGGAAACCCACTTAAAATGAGCAGTGACAGCATTGTAAGTGCAATGCCTGATTTGTGAATATTAAAAAGTCACTCTCAAAGCAGAAAATGAGTGCCAAGAATTGCCCGAAGACTTCATCAAGAGAATCCTGGAAAATGTTCACAGGGCTCTCTACACTGCGCTGATCATCCATTTTAATGAGCAGCTTAATCAAGAGTTGTTAATTGTAAAGTGAACTAAGAATGACTTTTATAAAATAAATGATGTTCAAATTCAAGTAGATTGCCGGAAAAACTGTTAGCTGTAGCTGTTTTTTTGTCCTGTTTGATAGATAGGACAACATTTGGACTGATCCAAATGATAAACGTGATCTTTTTATGGCCTTTCTCATTCTGCCATTCTTCTGACAGTGTCTGTTACTGATTTGGTCCCATTGGTTAAAGGCTGTACTTTGACAGACACATTATTCATGTGCATGTCATCACCTTGGCTGTCACTCCAAGGTGTTCCTGCCGCTCCGGGCTCAGGACATTGTCTGCGCTGCTCCGAGGTCCGAGTGTGACTGCCTGAAGTGTGCCAGGTTCTTGTTGTCTTCTAAACTGTAAAAGATTCAGTTAGTACGAGATGAGTGCGTGGACCTCCCCCCTTCTCCCGAGCTCATTCTTCTCATGTTTTTAGCCTTGCTGCTTACTTGATCCCGGCACAGGTGAGTGGTGGAACGTGCTCATAAACATCCAGTGAACTGTGTGTGATCTGAACGCAGCGCTGGTAAAGGTCTCCGCCGGGTTCATATTGTCTGGACAATGTTGCTAAGAGACAGGACTGTGAAAATGCACAGCTGACCTTGCTCTCAGTCCTGTTGACACAGAAGAGAAGCGCTGTAAACAACTGTTTGCTAACAATGGGATATGCATTCTCTAAAGCAGGATTTCGTATTCAAAACAGATAAATGATGCAAAGAGGAGCGTGACTCAAATGAAAGAAAGCTGCATAGTATTCTTCTGATGCAGCAATCATTGTAAACATCTTCCTTTTGGGGCAATTCGGTGTCTTTCCTGCATCTGTATGGTCTTGGATATCAATTTATTTATCATTGGAGCATTCACAGGGTTTCCGCGGGGCATTAAAAAGCATTAAAAGTCATTAAATAAGGCCTTAAATGTCATTAAAAAGCATTAAATAGAATTCAAACTGGCATTAAATCAAAAGTTCTTGGAAAATCATGGCATTGCTCAACTAATTTTACAGCATGAGCTTGTCAAAAATACAAAAATTAGGGTCTAGACTGGAGTTTTGGGAGAAATCATACTGTATATCTGTTCAAAAGTCTGTTGTATCAAATTTTCTATTGAATATTGAAATGAATATTAAATATGTTCTGATTTGTGGCGTTTGTAGCATAAAAAAAATTAGAATTTGGGCATTAAAATGGCATTAAAAAGCATTCGCTACCTGTATAAACCCTGATTCAAATAAAAACAATGCTGCTAGATTTCTTGATTCTTTCTTCTTTCTGGAAAACACTCGTCTTGTACTTTGACATCAAGCCTCTGTCTGAGTTTTCTCCATCTCCATCTCCATCGGCGCTCGCTGCATTAAGCCCGAGTGTGAAGCCCTTTGCAGAGGCATGTTGCGTCCTCCCGTGCTGCTGGCGTCCATGTGCGCACGCATACATTTCACACGTGCACGTGCGGAGCTCAGCTGGCCGGCCCGGAGTTGTGTAATTGCAGGGTTATTGCTGCTCAGCCTGATGGGTAATGACACATTTGCAAATTAATTCTGTGCCGGGCTGTGATTAGCATACGCAGAGAAGCCGCTCACGCACACACACGCGCACACACACAGGCGCTAGCACACACTTCACAGGCCTCTAATCACCAGCAAGAGGTCAGGTTAAATGGGCGTGTGTAATAGTGGAGTGGCTGCTGGTCTCCGCAAATAGGGGTGAGTGTAAGGTGATGGGATATTATTTTGAGTCGAATTTGATACAGGCTATTATTCGGAGCCCTCGTTTCAAAAAGCTGAGTATGGACTGTGTGTGGATGTTTGCAGTCAGGTCCTCTTGCGGTGCACCCAATGTTGCCAGCCATTTTAGAACAAAGGGTTTAATAAAGCTTTGTGCAAACGGGAAATGAAGTTCACCGCTTGTGCCGATATCCTTATGAGATATGCTTCATTAAACGATGCCATGAACTAATCACACACACAAATCTTGTAGGGTGTGTATTAGCAACGGCATTCACACAAAACAGATCATTGTGTGTTTGCTAATTAGCAAAAAAGTAAAGCGTTAGTCACCAATTATTGATATGACAAAATGTTTTTTTCAGTGCTTAACAACTATATTAGACCATCACCCAGTATGAGGCGTTTGCCACTGCTGCCATAATTTAACAGTATTTCTGTTTAGTAAAATATCTTTTTATGTTTCTTTAATGGTTAAGGACAAATGAATCTGGAGCTGGATCTGATGGACTGGCCAAGCCAAAGTCCAGACTTGAACCCCATTGAACAGATCTGGGATTTAGTGAAATGAAAAATTGATCAGACCAAAGTCTCATCCAAAGCAAGTCTCTGGGAACAGCTACAAACTATTTGGAACTCAATAACAAAAGAGACTTTGCAAAACTACACAAAAACAATGACAGCAAGAATACAAGCTGTTATCAGGGCTAAAGGTGGCCATAAAGAATATTGACATTTTGGTTATTATTTGACTATTTTGTTATTCCAATTAGTTATTTTCTTAATGAATAACAATTAAATTGTTAATTTGAAACAGATTTTTGATATTAAGTTATTTATGTTTTCTTGTTTTCATGACAGATTGCCTAATACTACCAATATTAAAGATAATATTGAAATCATTGGAAGACAAATTTACAATGACTTTAGTCAAGAAATTAACATAAAGCTGCAAAAACTGCTGCTATAAAGTAATAATGAAATAAACCTGATCTATAAACTCTCAAAAATGGTATAATAATGTTATTTTTTTCTGCACTATTATTTATTCCTCCATGTTGGTTAACGAGAAAGCATTGCCATTACGTCAGACCAGTGTTTGACCATGCCCATCAACTGGCTCGTGTTCTGGCCTTTCGGTTGCACTCGTGACTTTGTTTTGCTGCGTCGCTTCCCTCGAATCCCACACCTGCAACAAACTGCTGACCTGTTCGGTTCCTCCCCGGCGTGTGCTCCTCCGCGGCGCGTTGATGTGTGCACCTCCAGAGGCGGTGTATGTGCTGGGGAGAGATTATAGCGATGCCTTATCTTTGCTTTCCCTGCTGTGGAAGACGACAGACCATCTTTCAGGCCCCTCCAATGTTTCACACACACACACACACACACGTACACACACGTACACACACACATGATTGAGAGTGTGATTATTCTTTTGCAGAAGCCTGGTGGAGAAGAGGTGGGGGTTTGGAGAGACAATTGCACGGCCGCTTGACAGAAATGGGCACCACAGATTTGTGTGTTTGGACATAAAACGAAAGATCTATTTGTGCGTTGTCTTCCCTTTTGTAGCCTTTTGGTCCTCAGCGGATGATGTCTCTTTTCATGATTCTTTTCTTTTTTCATACACTTGTTTATTTCATTTGTGTCTTCCACCTGGAGCATATTTCCTTCATTGATTCTTGCTATTGGTTACACTATCAGAATTTGTTTTAAAGCGAGGCTGTCGTGACAAAATCATCTCTTGTTCTGCCTGGCCAAGTTAAAAGTCACCACCTGGATTTAACCATGCAAAAATGTGTGAGCCTCCTATAGAGGGGAGCAACGAGAAGCATTTGAATTTGATCTTGGATTTGATCAAATTAAGTCACTATGAACGGCTAATCACTTTATATTGAAGTCCGAACATGCTAACTTCCTGCTAACTTTAGCCTCTACCAAACATTAACTGTCCGCTCTGTGAATCTTCTACAGCGAAAAATCTCTTCATTTGCTTCTCTTTTACATTAGACAAATATATAAAATACATACATTTTTCAGACGTAAATGTGAAGATCTCAGTCGATGTTTCCCCATTCACCTCAATGGACGCAGCCTCTGGTTACACCGAAAAGGGGGCGTTAACCTTTTCGTTGCTCCCCTCTATAGGAGGCTCACACATTTTTGCATGGTTAAATCCAGGTGGTGACTTTTAACTTGGATCATTAGAGTGCATTCAGCAACATTGACCCTTTTCCACTGTTGCCACCCGGACGGCACAGTGCCCAGTTACCCGTGTTTTGTTGCATTTCATCTCTGTGTTTGCTGCTGGCCTCTAATTTGCCAGGAGAGAGAGAACAGTCCTTTGAAACAGGTGCTGTATATCGTACCCTATTCATCATTTTACAAGATGGTTCTAAGATGTGACTTTGCTAGTCAATAGGGTTAATGTTGGATGTTGGTCACGTTAAAGACCATCGTTGTTGGCCTATTCCAGGAGGGTCCAAACTTTTGTCATCATATTGAATGCTCCAGCCATACCCAAAGTCTGGATTGCCGTGGCCCCCTTTAGCGTTCCAAAGATTCCACAGGAGCACCCCAATAATTTTTTATGTTTTAAACCCCACATTTATATGTAGAATAACAAATAGCAATGCCTGTGGGCTGAATACTGATTTAAAGTGGTAAAGTTCAGCAAATATATTAAAAACTCGTTTCCCTACACCTGTTAAACTTGAAGAAAATTAGTATAATCCCTGGCGATGTTTTCCAATTCAACAAAAAGCTTGTGTGCCACCAAAAATTGGTCTGAGGGCCGCATTTGGCCCCCGGGCCGCGCTTTGTGCACCCCTGGCCTATTCTGTTACAACTCCAGAGGTCTTATCACATATGCCACATCTTGCTTGGCTCCATGGATTAAGAAAATGAGTAAGAAGTATTAGTATGTTCTTGAGAAGGTGTTTGTTTGCACACTCACCACATATGATATAAACCCTGTTGACATAATTATGTTGATGCATTAATTAATCACTTTCATGCATAAAAAGCCTTTGTTTTGCCAACGTCTTCCCCTCCCCCTACAAGATCAACAGCAGACTCCTACATTATGATTAAATAATGGGATGCTTTTTGTTGCTAGATCTAATGGAGGATGATGTGAATTAGTTGTCTGTCTAAATTGTACTCTGCTTGCTGGGATAATGTGGTCAACAGTTTTAGCAATTATTTCATTATTCAAAATGATTTCATGTTTGAGCCTATTCTTCAAGCCTTATCAGAGTCAATTTACCTTTTACTAACAGCTGAGCAGACAGTGTTGTGCTGATGTTTGTGTGTTTATACATGTCTGAACTGAATAGCACTAAACTGTACCGTCGGCACAGCATGGTGAACAGTCTGTTCGCTAATCCACCACAAGCCAAGTTTCTTAGACAGACACATTCGTGCACTAGCGCACCCACACAGACAAGGACTCTCATTTTCAGAGCAAAGAATGGAGGCGGGATATCTTTTTTATGTTCCTCTCCCAAACACTTTGCTGTTATATTGTAGGCTGACCCCGCAGTGCTGAGCGCTCTCTTGCCGGTGCAGTGTGAACAGATGCTCCCTTGATAATCGTTGGCCTCTCTCTGTCACTGGGGTCGTCCAATCAGCTGTCATCCTGACTCCAAATTGAACTATGAACCCCCACGCTCCAGTGGGTGAAGCAGCGCCACTGACCGGGAGCTCCTCTCATCTGTGTACCCTCCTACCAGCACACACACAAGTGACTTCACACACTCCTCTGGCTCCCGATTGTACCGCTGCTGCTGCTGCCTGCGGGGAGCTCGCTCTGCCCTCCACCTCCTCCTCTCTGCCTGGGGAGTGAGAGAGAGAATAGAGAGAGTGTGTTAGAGCTAGGAATGGAGAGGTAGAGTGGCAGCAGTGGCAGTGGAGGAAGCACAGCCATGTCTCCTCTGATCATCTTTCCTGAATAGAGGCTAAAAAGACAGCCGTGGTATTTAGGCGCTGCTCGTCTACAGGATTTACCATTATTTATCCTCCTCCATCCATCCTTTCCTCTCCTCCTTTTGGAACGGTTACTTTTACATCGACCCTGACTGTCCGGACTCCGTAAAGAAGAAGCCGGCAGAAGAGAAAAGCGCTACAAAGAGTGGGAGCGTGACCCTAACCCCGGGGATCTGTGAGTGCAGAGGTGGAGAGCAGGGGCTTGGCTCAGAGGCTGACCCCTGCACTGTTCTGTCTCGGCTGTTTTGTGTGTCTTTGTGACTCTTCGGTGCCTGTGTGTGCATGCGTGCGTGGTAGCTGGCTGGGCGGTCCCAGCCTCACGCTTGGTTAGCGAGGACTAGAGAGCGGGGATGACAGGCTGAGTCCTCCCCACACACACAGCCTTGTTTCTGGGTGGCTGCGAGGGCACAGCAGCTCTCTGGCTCAGTCATCCAGGACAGGACGGCTGTTGGTGCCGTAGAGACAAGTTCCTGCTTTCTTCATGAGACTTCTGCACTAATCATGTTTGGAATAAAAGCCCCACTTTACTATTTGCCAGGTAAGCAAGCAGTTACACACCATGTAAAACGCATAGTATGTTCTTTTATTGCTTAACTCAAACATGCATGGCGTTCTGATGTGTTTCCTGTTTTGTGTTTGTGCGCTTTGACAAAGTGCACGGGGGGTTTGTGGTTTGCTCTAGAGTGCATCTAAGGAGACGCTGTCTTTGTGCGGCTGGTCCTGAGGTTGGAACCTGAGCTCGAAGCTGGTAATGATGTGTGACAGCAGTGCTCAATGTTTCACTGATCTCTCAGCACGCTTTAGACACAATGAGAAACAAACAGGGCACGTAGTAGCCAAAGTGACAGTGTGGCTTTTGTAGGGCTACCATCTTCTGTCATATCATTGGTTTTGTGCACACTTGAGTTTAAGTATGTGAAAGAGTGTCCACTTGGCGATGTGAGGTTAGCAATGGTCGGTGCTTAAGTGCATCTCACGGCTCGCTGGGCACTGAGTCTAAGAGAGGCCAGTGACTGAGAAAGTCCGAATGACTGACCGACCTGGACACAAATTTACAAATGGGAGTCTTATTTGTTTTTATTTTTGCCAGTTGCACGTCCCCGTCTGTTTGCCGCTGTTGTGTTCACAGTGAGTGGTCTCCACTAACACTTAATAGTGGATAAATAATGCAGGCGCTACAGTCAGCAGGCTGAATGTCAGGATGTACAGTCAGGCCAGAGTTGACCCCACTTTAGTTCTGCCCCTCACGTTTTGCTCTGAAAACCCACAGCCCCAGACCTTTTACTGCCTCTGCAAAGCCTGCCAACTGTTCTTTAAAAGACTCACTTCCTTTGGCAACATTTCAACATGAGCTCATTGGCGCTTGTCCAGGTGTAGTTGACATTACTTTATATATGTTTTTAATTTTCAACGTTGCATGGCACATTTTCTTTCTCTTCTCTCTTGAATATAGCATTGATGAATCCATGTTTTATTTTATTCTGTTGATCCCACTAATGTGTTGGGCATAACATCCAGAACTGCCCATGACAATAGCAAAAGTGCATAAATGTGCAGGAGAAATTGCAAAAATGAACTATTTATTCTATAGAGTGAGTTGATTGAAGTTGATATTGTTGTTTGGTTAGAAAAGGCACAACACTGGTCTAGAGAAAGTCAAAAGTATTAAGCAAAGCAATACAATACCCCAAACGTAACATAACTTTGCATAAGAGCATTTTGCCCAACAATGCACTTAAAATAAAATGAGGATTGTTGGACATGTGGATTTATCAAGTGCAAAAAGCTAACAATGACATTGACCTTTGCTGAATAGCTTTTTCCCCTGATGCTTACAATCAAGTGCAGGGATTCCCCTTTATCCTGACCAGCTCCTTAATAAAGAATGCTGTCTTTTAAGGTAGTGGTTTTCACATGCTGTGGTTCTGGTCAAGGTTAGGCCAAGTGTCCCAAAAGTGAATGGAATAATAAGTGTGGGACTAGCTTTGTGCACAGCACCCTGGCCCTCTGCAGGCGAGGAGGCTGCTGAGGCCTGGCGCTCAAAGGGTCTCTATGTGTGTCTCTTTCACTATCTCCGCCTGCGTGCTGCTGCTGCATGTGTGTGCGCTGTGTGTCGAAAACGGCAGGTCGCTTCTTCTCTTCCCCTCTCCCATTCAGCCGCTGAATGAGCCCCTGCCTGCGTTCTCGTCTTAACCACCGTTGCCTAGGAGACCATGTCAGACACATGCTAGTTCTCCATGATTATTTGACAACAAAAAGGTTTGGGTTAAATAAAGAGGAGTCGGTTTGGGGGAGTTGAAAGACGCGCATTATGTTAAGAGTATGGCATTGGCAGGGACGCCGAGATAAAGGTGATGAGAAGGGGCACTTGAACTTTTACTCACAATCTCAGTTTGAGGCGGCGCAGAGCCATGGAGGGAAAGATTTACAAAGAGAAAAAAAACTTTCTCCCAACGACCTTTCTTTTGTTTTTGAATACAGTATCTCTCATTAACATATCCAACCTGTCCTAATCATAACTGCTTCTGTCTGAGCAGTTTGAACTTACTGAGAGCTGTGCCATGATGATCAGCAAACATGCTCACAGCTTCAAAGTAAGTTTGACATATTTGTTGTTTATGTAAAGAAACAGTGAGTGAAAAAGTGGTCCTTGTTATATTAATATAGAGAACTTCCATTTTTTATTTACTTTTATTATTTATTTTGTTATTTTATTTATCAGTATCTCTGTAACAGTGTTAACAGAGACCTTCAACAGTGGACAATAGTATTTCGCTACTTTAGATGGACTCATAGTTTCCGTGTCTTCCTCGATTGGTTGAAGCTAGCATTAGCATACTGCTGCTAACTGCAGTATTTTGCGCAGTGATCAAACGTAGTATTGCGGGGTCTAAAACGAATTGAATGAACTGAATTCTACGTGTTAAGAGCTTTCAAATGACATACAGCATGTCCATATTCACTTAGATTAAGTCGGTGAAAGTATCGGTTCACTATCGGATATTTGGAATTGAAATTGTATTTTCCCAGTAAGTTAAAAAGCATCTATTTGTGTCTATTTTGGTATTATTATCATCTAAAACCTTTCCTAAAAAGAAGAAATATGCAGCACCATGTACCCAAGACAAATTTCCCCATTGTGGGAAAATAAAGTATACAATACAATACAAGCAATGTATTGCTCGCTGGTTGTTTTTGAAAGTATTATTGCTTTTTTTTTGTATTGAAATCGAAGCTAACTAGAGGGAACTCTGTACGACTTCTAGTAAAAAACTATTAAAAGAACAAAGTGGCAAAAGGCACACAGACCTGATGATCAATATGCCTCATTACAGTATAGCTCTAAAAGTGTGCACCAATCATTGGTTATTATGATCCAGACCACCACGGAAGAATGGAGTAAGTGTAGGGAAATTAGGTTTCCATTTGCTCTTGTGAGGAACTGTTACACTCCCCTGGAAACCAGAGCACAGCCTCATTCTGAGCACCAGCCGGCGAGGCAGCACTGTATGTAAAGATTATCTGTGCAGTGGCCCGATCATTATATCCAATTAAGTACAATATTTCCCTCTTTGCCCCTCACTGGTTAAGACCATCTCCCTGGATCAATTGCTCTAAATCTCCTGCTGCATCTCCATCTCTTTTGATGCGCTGTAAGTGTCACCTCTCGCTGCTGTCGTTCCCCTCCTCCCTCTATGCTTTTATCCCACTCTATCATTGTAACCATTTATCTGTTTTACCCCTCCTTCACTGCTCCGGCCCTCTATCCCTCCATCCCTCCCACTCCATGACAGCTCTGTCATTAGATGCCAGTAGCAGCCGTAAAGCAGTCACGATGATGGACTGCCAGCTCGCTCGCTCCTCTCCCTCTCGCCTGTACCCATCCCCTTCCCGAAAAGCCTCGCGCCGCTCTCTCTGTGTGGCATGTGTTCTGGGCCACAGGTGCCACTGCCCCGGTCATGGCCGCAAAGGTCAGGCACCGCGCGTCAGACTGGCTGCCCCCGTTAGCCCGCTCGTAAAGCCAAAGCTGTTAAAGTGCGACCCCGGGCACCTGTGGCCACTGGTCCGGCCTGGATCAAAGCCACTGGCAACAAGCACCCAAAATACACACACATTGCTCTGTGATTACTGCTATGACAAACTTAATTGGATGCAATTTTTAGTCTCTTAACACAACATAAATAACACTACAGACTACAAATAGAAACAACAGACAGAGTAGGATTTGACTAAAGCTTTTACTATTCAGAAAAGTAATCTTTCAAAATGGCAAACATTAACATCACTTTTAAAGCTTTACAAGTAAAAAGTGTCAACAATACCAACATAAAACACTTTGCACTGCAAGCTGATTTTGAATACAGTGTATGTAGCCGTTAGCATGGCATTTCAAAAGGCATACACGTGAAGCAGTGGTGCCCACACGTGAAGCAGTGGTGCCCAAATTTTGGCCCTCCAAGGGGTTTCATTTGGCCCTCGAGATGGTGCTGAGATTGTAAGAGTATCTACAGTGCAAAAACAAATCTAAAAATAAGTTTAATTTATTTATTTATTTTTTATTTGATCTAGATTTGAGCAGGAAAATACATTTATCAGTCTTTTTGCATTTAGAATAAGAAAAAAGGTTTAAAATAATACTTCCACAAGCAGAATAAAAAAGGAATTAGAATTGTGCAGAATATTGTTTTCAAACTAATCTTACTAGAGTGTCCAGACGTAAAGTAAACCTACAGTTAACATGACATTTGATAACCACATGGCATGTCCTTCTGGATCCTGTTAATAAAAAGGCAGTGGCATCATGTGTGTGAAAGGTGCACGGGGTAATGGAGTGCTTCTGGTTGTGTAACACAGCTATGATTTATAAACCAAGAGAACACCTCTCTCCTCCTCTGGTATATTTATTTTCTCTGCTGAAGCATTATGCCCCATATGTGTGCTGCCATGTGGCTCTGGCATAGTTAAAATTCTTGGACGTTAAATGTCGACGTTGCGGTCTGTCCGTGGCATCGTTCGGCTAAATGCGTCACGCTTGTCAAACAGGGTAAACCATGACAGACACTCACCTCTGCCTCCGTGCAGGGCGCTCTGGTGAACTTACTTACCCCCATTTGGAGCCGGGGCAAAGATCATGTGCAGCTGCGGCACGTATTTAGCGGTTGCCCGTGCCTGTGTTTGTGCCCGTGTCTGCGTGTTGTCACCTCTCCGCCGAAACACTAAACCAGCAGCAGAAATAGCGAGCAGTAATTGCCTTCATCTTCCTTTGCCTTCCACTAATCAAATCAGACTACAGAGGATCCTAATTAAACTCTGCCTGCATCTCGTGGCTCCGGGTTCAAATGCATGGGCATATTTCACACGTCACTACACACAGACACGCACAGCATGTATTATTTTACATTCCCGGCTCCTCAAACAGCACTGATTGGTTTATGAGGTGCCCATAAGCTGACCATGCATTACGGAGAGGCACAGGCTGTAATCAAGCGCTCCTTGAGATTGTTTGATTCATTTATTAGATGTAATAAGATGATGAGGAAAGGCCGTGGATGCTTCGGTGTTGCTTTTATGTGATCTATTTAAGGTGGCAGGCCTGTATTGATTTTGGCCTGAGGGAAAGAAAACAGAGCATCTACAGAAGTGTTGAAACAGCAGCCACTCTGGCTTTATGTTGTACACAGCATAATGTGTAATATGATGCATGTATGCTGACTAAATAGAAAGAGCAGACAGAGTGGTCCTGTAGGTTATATGTCTACTTATGCATAATGAATTAGGGAGGAGTAAAGGTTGTGAGTAGCCTATATATACCTCGTCCCTGTCAATATTTTTGATTGATAGCTTTCAAAATTGTGCTACAGTTGTGCTCAAAGGTTTACATCCCCTGGCAGAATGTCATGTAAACGTATGCATTTCATAGAATATGACACAAAAACCTTTATTTCACACATGGTTAGTGGTTGTGTGAAGTGTTTATTGTCAAAAAAAATGTATCTTGAAACAAACATACATTTTTTCAGAGAGGCCAATTTTGTCAGAGAGTCCTGTATTTCAGCTGAAGTGAGTTTTTCTTTGCTCCTGAACAATTTTCCTGGCACTTGTTGAAGGCCATGTAAATGTTAGATCAGGGATTTTTGAGTAGTTTCTGTTTCATTATGATTTCAAAAGAGTAAACTCAGTTCGCACAAACACTAACCATGAGTGGAACAAAACAAAAAGTTGTGCTATCATTCATATTCTATGAAAAGTGACTAAAAGATTAAAAGGGTATGCAAACTTATGAGCACAACTGTGTAAGAGATGTTTAGCTGATGTTTAGATTTGAACTTAGATTAGCTAACATTACCTAAATCCACATGCTCATAAAACAAGAACATGTGTCCAGGTGCTCACAAAGACACAACAAGACTGTGCATGTGGTCAGCTGGCCCCCTTTTGGAGGCTTACACTGGTTCAGTTGCACTATGCCCACATCCTTCCTGCTCAAAGAGAGAGCGTCTAACATGGCTTTGAGTCTTCAGCTGAAACTATTCCTAAACACCTACACAGACAAAAGCTACTGGAATTGATCATACATTTTTCTTGGCCTAAAAGTGTAGCAGAAATACATCAGAAGCAGAGAGTAAGCATGAAAATGAGAGCTGAGGTTGTAAGAAGAGGATGGGTAATCCTCACGTAGGCTACTTCACTGAGTAATTATGAGTGTGACTAGAGGTTTATGAGCAATAGGAAGGACTATTGACAGCTGTACCACCTTTAGAGAGGGTATAAGGATTTGGAAGGTGCACTTTTTGTATCTTTTAATAGTATTTTGATGCTTGCTCCTGGGGAATCCTGCACTTAGCGGTAGGTGGGTGGCTCTCTTTAAGCTATAGCTTTACATTAGTCAATGAGATTTCTGAGCTAAGTCTTCAAAGCACCTCTGCCGTGTAAGACAGAAAATCAACAAAATGCAATTTGCTCATCTTCAGTCTCCTCTCCTTCAATTCGTTTAGTATTTCTGATCTCAGTATTGGCAAACAGTACTGTCTTTACAATCTGTACTTCCCCTTTGTAACACATCTGCCAAAGCCATTGATTTATCTTTGTTGAAAAGAAATTCAATATTGTATAAGATGGCAGTATTTCAAAAAAGATATTTCTACTTCTAAAAACCTGTGTATTTATATTCACTGTACTTACACACGCAGCAGTTTCGGATTGTACTCTGATTAAACCCATTCGTCACAGTGGTCTTAGTGTTCTTCCACATGTAATAACCTCTATATCTTAATAAGAACGAAGAATTCATCAAGGAGCCTCTTTCTTTCAATTATCCTGGTTAGTGATTCCAACAGGGTGAATAAATGGATAACCTCTGCACATTTACTCAGAGAGTCATGTGGTCTGTGTGTGCGGGCTTGTTTTTCATGAGTCGGTGTGTGATTGGTGCCAAACAGCGGCCTCTCGGCACATAGGAAGTACGAATGAATCACGGGAAAGTAGATTAGGAGAATGATGAGAGCTCATCACGTCTGGTTAAAAAGACTGGAGATGACTTCAGGCAAGGTCTCTCTCATTTGCACACAGCCGGGTATTCCGCTATTTCCCTCTCCTGCTCATGTCTATATCCACTCTCTATTCATCACTCTACGCGTTATACAGACAGTGCTCAAATGATTACTGACTTAGTCGAAAGACTTTTATTAAAATTTGTGTCACAAGGCTAATTTGTGCATGTGGAGCGTGGGGAGACCGCAGAGTGACTTGGTGCTCTATAAATATCATGGTTGTTCTGAGAGGCCACCGTTTAAATGAGTCAGAGAGGTGTATGTTGGTTTGAACAATGGCCTGATGCACTGTTTATAATATCCTTTTGTACATGAAGAGTTCATTTGCAAAAGCAGATATCTCCATTTTGAATTTTTTGCAAACTTTTTATTACATTTCAAGAAAGGTGACACAAGTAAAACTAAAGTTGAATCCATTTGATCAATAAAAAGTGGCTTCATATATCTGAAGCAAGCAATAAAATAAGTCTGGTCATTAAAAACACTGCTACACGAAGAGAAAATGATGATTATATGTTGATTTTTGTCATCTGTTTTTGCAAATGAACTCTTCAAATATGATTATGACGTGATAAGAATAAGACTGTGGCGTGGTGGCACAGCAGTTAGCACTCTTGCTCCTCAGTTAGACGGTCCTGGGTTTGTTTCCTGGCCGAATGGGGTCTTTCTGTGGAGTTTGCATGTTCTCTTCACCTCCTAATGCCCAGGTTTCTCTTATGACTAAAACCATGCACAATAGGGATCTCTCTGGGGCCAGGATGATTGAGAGTGTGTTGTGAACCACAACGGACGGAGATTATTCTCCTCTTTATAATGATAGTAGCCTGGTCTTACCATCCCCTTGTACTCATTTCGTGCAGAGGGTCTGAATCTTCCCAATTGAGCTCCGTTATCAGGTGGGAGGGGTCAACTCCTTTTAAAGTTCGAAAACGATTGGATCTGATTTGAACAAATCACCAGCCTGGCCTTAGCCATCCGTATTATCATTTCCTGCATATGCTTGACGTCACCTACAACACCTGCCTCCCCCGCTCGCTGAATGCTCCGAAGACATTCAACCGATCCGTTTGTGTAGGTTCTCAATCGTACAGGAGCTATCCATCGTAGGCAAAAATTCTTCAGTCTTCATTCAATCGCAGCCACTGAGCTCTAACCCAGACGTAACATGTAGGGAAATGATCATTGACCAGAGTTTATGGATGGCTAAGGCCAGGCTATAACGATAGGAGTCTGTCGTTGGAAATATTCAAATTACAATTTCGATTAAATTGTTTATTGCAGATGTGGATGACAAGAGGCTCATCTTCTCTGAATCCTGGACAGGTTGAAGGATGATGTATGCATCTGGGAGGCAGTCATCGCTACCCTCCACTGCTGATTGATGCACCCTGCCTCTGGCCCTCACTATAGTGCCAGCAGTGTCCGTGGGCTGTGGGTTCTGTGGAAGTCCTGATGAGTAGACTTAACAATATGGGGATTTTTTCAGAGATGAGATGGTTAGAAGCATGTTAAGGATGAGAAGATGAGAGGAAGGCCTCATGTAAAATTAGCATTTTTGTCTTGTTTTGATTGTCTTTTTGATTATTATTTTCAGCAGTTGTATATGTAAATTATTCTTGTATATATTCCCTCTAAGCTCCTGTATCTAATGTTGCCTGTTCTTTATTGTGTAAATGAAAAGGTTTAATGAAAAAACGAGGAAGGAATGGTGAAAAGGGGGGGAGGAGAGCGGGGGGACGGATGGCTGAGTGCGTGAGAGCAGATTTGGGGAGGGTCGGCCAGCTGAATCCTGGTGGGGAGCGCAGAAGTATAAGCTGGCAGCGGGCACGTGGGCATATGGAAGACAGGTTGGCACTTTGACCGCCATTGGGGCGCGCACCTGCCGATGGGGGCCAGTCTGCCAACGAGGGGGGAGACAGAGAGCGCATCTGAACATGAATGTGTGTGGCCCGGGCCCGAGCTTCTGCAACGGGCCGCGGCGGAAAGATTTGGGATATTAATGAGGAGGCTGAGTCCGCGAGACAACTGCCTGGCCTCTTACTCTGGACTGGAGGAACACGGTGGTGGATTCTCACGGAGACAATGAACTGATGTCTATCTCGCCCTCAGTCTAAAACAAACACATGCCGCATTACTGTTTGCATGAATCTAACAGTCAGATGATGCGAGAGTGGGTTACTGCTGCTAGGAACAGCCTTTATAATTAAGATAACGTCCAAACCTCTCGCTACATGCGCTACAACACACCCTCTAATTGGCTGCAACTGTTTTGCTGCTAACTAGCTGCTAATTAGATCAGTGTATTCCCTTCACTTCCTCCCTCTTTTCCTATTATTTGCTGCAAACAAAACACTTTACAGATTTCAGTGGGAGTGGAAGCTTACAGCGCACAAGGGGAGCTTTCTGGTCTCAAATTAGTGCTATTAATAACTTTTTTCAGCCATTTATTTTATTGCTAAAGCTCTAATATGATTAATCCTATAATGGAGCTTAAACTGATCAGGTGTTGTGATGTGAAAGTCCACACAAAAACAAACTGATATATTTGCAAAGGGTTATTACAACAATGCATTTGGACGAGGACCTAATGTATTCACGTTTGGCTTACAAAAAATGGAGACGAAGCTGGTAATGTCCCGCTCCCGACAAAGTTACTTCAGGAGAAAGTCTGAGGAGAGGCCTGAGGTATTTTTGACCCATAAAAATAATGCTTCTATTTTACTATTTAATGGCTTTAACAAGTTTAATTGCTGTACTTTAAATAGAGTGACTATATTTAGCTTAACTCACAATAAAACAGTCTGATGTTGTAAACAATACTCTTAAGCTTGTGTGTTTTAGATTTGGGATTCTGGCTGTTAATAGTGAGGCAGATGCAGGAGCCAAAGGCCATTGCCCTTGTTAAGTCGCTGTCAGAAAAGGTTTGTAACAGCCCAGTGGAGCCCATCTGTATCTTTGCCCACAGACTGTATCGATCCTCTCCATGATACAAAAGCTTTTAAAATCAATACTATTTGCTGCGCTCAATAGGTTACAAGTACAATGTTCTTGCCCCTCCGGCTGGACTGTGCTGTAGGTGGCGGGGCCAGCGACTCGATGCCCCGGCTTTAGCCTTGGCCGCCGATGTGAGTCTCGGGGTGTTTTCGCTGTGATCCGCCTCCCCTCTTTCATCGCGAGCGCGCCGCGGAGAGAGCGAGGCAGACGGATACAGAGCGGTTTAAAGGCTGGCAGCAACACCATGGCCTTGAGGTGTTATCTGTGCCTCTCACTGTGCAGCCGAGAGGAGTGATTTTCAGAGGAGCCCGCATCTCGCCTCCCTTCCCGCGGTGGACCAGGCTCGTTAGCAGATGGTCATGTTAACCGCCGAAAATCAAAATCAACGGAGTCAAAATTGCCCGTGTTCATTTCTGGTGCCCCAGGTGAGACCTCATGCTCTCGCAGGCGCCACGCAGTCATACATTTTGGAGAGGCGCGCGCACACATGCATCGCCTTCCCCTGGCTGGCTTTAAACACTTACCATCTGCGGGCGGGGAGAGTGTGCTCGGCAAGTGTGAAGTGTGTGCCTGGCTCCAGTATTCTGTTTCTAATGTTCATGGCCATAGCTTATGTTGCTGGTGAATGTAAAGATTGTTATTGACACCAGGCCTGGGTCCTCAAGGAGACAGTTGTCCTCAGTCCACAGTGGGTGATTCCAGAATAGGCTGACGCGGCTGAAAGGCAGGCTGAATTGGCAATTAGAGGTAAAGCGAAGCTGGGGACTGTGTGCTAACAGGGAGGAGGAGGAGACATGTTCGTCTGCAGATGAAGCCCAAATCCCTTCCCGTTCCCTCCCTCTTCTTGTGCCGCCTGCTCTGCTTTGTGGTGTGTTCTCTCGTGTGTTGTGTGTTTCAGGGATCAACATGAAGCTTATTTTTATACATGGTTTCCTCTCATTTTACCATTATAATATTTAATTTTGCACAAAGTTGAAGTGTCTTAATTAAATTGACAAATCATTGATTTCGTTGTACACATGTGCGTGAGGTTTTTTTTCCCATACCATGTTGTTTCCATAAATCTGTACATTGATTTAGAAAGCAAAGTACTGGAGCTGTATTGGACTGATGCACTGCAAAAAGTCACATCTTAGTAAGTTAAGTAATCTAGAAATTAGTAAAATTTTCTTGAAATTTGTACATTTGTCCTTGGTTGGAGAAACTCATTTCAAGATACTTTTACACTAAAATTAAGAAAAAAGGTCTCAACACACTCAAAATTAGACACAGTTTGAAATAAGATTGTTATTGGTGTTTTTCCTAATTCAAGCCCCAAGTATCTTGAAATTAGTTTCTCAAATCAAGGGCAAATGTACAGTAATTATTTCAAGAAAATTTTGCTCATTTCTAGATTACCTAACTTACTAAGATATGAGTTTTTGCAGGGTATATCTGTAGTACTTTGCTTAGAGCAGTGGGGCCTCCAAATGTTGTCCACAAATAAATCATGTCAAAGTAAATTGACTTTAAACTAACTAGCAATTTATATGAATTTGTCTATGCACACTCTAGTTGAATGTATTGTCTCTGTCTCTGTAAAATGAAGCGAAAACCATTGGAAAATCAAGACATTTCATCCATTCAATTCCTTTAAAACAGCGTGAATTCTTATCATCGAGGGGCTCCAAGAGATCTTTGGACACTCTCAACTTTGGGAACGGCTGGCTTAGAGTGTTGGAGATGCACTTTGCTTAATGTAAAAGTGCTGAACTGTCATAACTTCTTGTTTTATCAATAGATTACGTTCATTAGCCCTTCAGATAGTATTCAATATTAGAAAAGTTAGCACCACACAGTGAGGAGTGAGAGGTGGACTGGCTTTTCTCATTTTGTCGAGTATGAAGTATCTATCCAAGAGCATATAAATGTTGTGAGGAGACCAAACTCTGCTTAGGGCCCTCTCAAGGCTTGGGCCGGCCCTGCACACTTCGTATCACTCTTCTGTGCATAGTTCTGGTCTCTCTTGTGGCCTAACAAGACTCTGCATCTTATGTTGTAACTATGTTAGCACAGCGCTCACAGCAGTGGGCTCTAGCAGCACTATATGGTGCTTTGGATGCAGTGAAGTGGCATATGTTGCATGTATATAACACATAGACTTACACTCTAGTGTCTCACTTGTGTTAATAGCACACCACCATGCCGCCCACACTGTCTTTGGCTGTGAATGAGATGAGTCATGTGAGGATGCTCTTCTCATCTCACTGAGCACATATGTCCTTCTTAGATGTACAAAACACTCCTACAGATATTGTTCTCCTTCTCACGCATGGAAGCACTGTGACCTGTTGCACATTGACAAAAGTGAACATTCTGAACTGTCAAAGAGGCCATATATTTGTTAAAAAAGAGAATCCATCCATGAATCGCAATGGTAGACTTAGGTTTAAGTTAGATCCAGTCTATAACAACATACTGAGACAGAAACTAGTTTCCAACAACAACAACAACAACAACCTTAGACCGAAATGTCATGCTAATGAGCCTGAACTACTGTGCGGAGCAGGGCCATAGGGAATTGTCAACAACCTTAGAGCTAAGATGTTTTCCAGTATTTCCTTACCAACTCCCTCTGTTCAGGGAGTGTGAGCTGCTCCCCTCTGGTCGAAGATACTGGTGCCCAGGCTTCATCCAAAACAGAACCTGGCAGTCATTTGTCCCTCAAGTGATTCTGCAATTAAATTAAATTTAAAAATCGTGTTTTTATAAGCAATTGTATCTTAGACCAGGGGTGTCCAAAGTTTTTTCCATGAAGGGCCAAAATAGGCTATGGAGGGCCAAAATTTGCTAGGGCCAAATACAATACTGCTTTGCATAGAAGAACCAATTGTAAACAGATCTATGATTAAATATCCTTTCATTTCTGTGCCATTGAGTATGACATGCTGTTTTGGTGTCCTTTGTAACTACTTTGAATTTGGCTCCACTTTGGTCATCCGTGTCTTGGACTATCTGCACATCTGGTCTGGGCAGATAGGATGGTTGAAATAGTTTGGTCTCCCTTTTTGAGACTTTTTAAAAAACAAATCTTGTTTATATATTCATGGGATCAGAGTATGGACGTGTGTATTATGTTGGTTTTATGGATGTTTTTTTAATGTCTTCTACTCACTGCAAACAAATTTCCTCACGAGGACAATAAATGATCTACTACTAGCACCAAGAGAGGAGGGACTTAGAGGTTAACTCCTCCTTCTGGTTTGCTCTCAAGTGACCCACGAGCGTGATTAAGTCTTTACTCGCTGAGGAAGACTAAGATCGAAATGTCAACTACGGAGTACAGGTGAAGACTGAAGAATCTTGGCCTACGGTTTTGATTTTGAACAGTGAGTTCCCATGCCTCCTGTTGCTCCCTGACTGGGTTAGGTCTCTCTGAATCCTTGATGTGTGTGTGAGCGATGATGAGCTTAATGCAGTCTGTCTGTGTCCCGGACGTGACCACCACATTAATATAGTACTAATATAAGACTGTCAGCTGCATGCTAATCACGGCCCCACACATACTCTGTGGAAAGACCTGAGACAAAGCTTCGATTGGAAACGTCCATGAAGACATTTGCTCATGGACTTGTTGACTCTCTTTGATCTATGCGCCGTGTATTATTCATCCCATTCACACCGGCAGCGCAGCCCTACGACAATAGACATTATGCAGCGGTGCCAAACACGAGCGGTAAACACATTGCCCCGGCCGCTCACTGCCCTGACTGCTAAGCATAATTTAACTTGAATGCTTGTAAGGCCTTGACATTTTGTCCCCCCGCACAAAGACTTCCCACCCCTTGCTCTCGCTCGGCACATCTCGGGCCGGCCGCTCTAACAAGGCCCCTTCAAAGCCGCTCAGTGCTAGTGCCAGCAGGCTGCGAGCACAGGGGAGGGAGTGGCGTCCACGCAGTCCATTGAAAGGGACGGGGAGGGGTGGAGAGGTGTGTTAGCATGACCGCTATTAATGGACTAATAATGTATTTGGCTGTTTTGGGCGATTGTGAAAAGGCTGGGGGGAGTGGAGTGGGAAGAGGGAAAGGGCTTGTCAGCATGTCATAGCAGTTTAAAAAGCGAGGTGGGAAAAGAGAGGCGGCTTTTGCTTTGTTGGGCTAAAGGCTGTAAATAACATCAGAGACTGTGGCTAAATGGAAATCAATGCAATTACCCTATTAGCATGGGCCTGGACTCACCCCGCCGCTCGCTCTCCCTTCTGTTTTTCATACGCATTGACCGTTGTGGCGCGTAGAAGAAAACATTTTGGCTGTAATCCTCAATTTGGACAATACTGGTCCTGTGCCACTAACTGTTGCTGTAATTACATTGTTTAGATTTGCGTAACCCCGTAATCACCTTTGTTTTAAATACTCTGCCGTTGTTGTGTGGGGGTTATGCTGTAAAGTCATAATTAGAAAAATAATTGGTTTGGCGGTCGTTGTCTAAGCCATCTGTTGGAAGAAGAAATTTATATTAAAGAAACTGTAATCGGGCTTTGTGTTGTTCATAACTCCTGATATACTATGACAGCTGGAGCAGTACTGTGTTGCAAACCAAGAGTGTGTGTTTATGTACCTTCAAAGTGAGTACTCAATGTGAAGGGACGTTGTACCATGTAACCATTAATACTCTTTGTAATTTATGTTTTGAAGTCAAGTTACTTTTACCACATGTATTCATTTTAGAGACAAGCCTCTAATACACGCAGGGCTGCCCAAATAATGCTACACTATGGGCCAAAATGGGAAAGGGCCAAATTCTGTTTTAACATGTAGAAAGACTAAATTCGACCAGATTTATGATTAAATATTATTTGGTAACCATGCTATGGAGTAGGACATTCTGTTTTGGTCCTTACACTGCAAAAAGTGATATCTTGACTAGTTGAATTTGCTTGAATTCAGAATATGTGACCTTATTTACTTGTCAAGTAAACTCATCTGCCAATGGAACAAGGATTTTTGCACTTACAATAAGTAAAAGCATATAATTTCAAGTAAATGGAGATTTGTTGTCTAATTTTTAGTGCAAGAAGTCGTTTTTTCTTATTTTAAGTGCAAAAATACTTATATTAAGGCCAAATATTCAGAATTCAAGCAAATTGAACTAAGCAAGGCATCAATTTTTGCAGTGTAGAGTGAAAAGTGTGCAGTGAAAATTTCTGGATTTAAGAATATGTAAGACTTGCCAAGTAAGAAATGTCTACAGAAATAGATTTTTGTTCTTTTTCAAGTAAAATTATTTTATTTTTTATTTTATGTTCAATAAAATTTTTCTTATTCTAAATGCTTATTCCTTTGCGAGATACATTTATTTACCTCCTCAAGTCAAGGTCAAATGATCTTTCAAGAAAATTCTACTTATTTAGTAGACTAGTTTTTGCACTGTAGAATCTCAGCACCATCTCGAGGGCCAAATGAAACCCTTTGAAGGGCAGAATTTGGCCCCCAGGCCCCGCTTTGGGCACCGCTGCTCTAATACGAACAGCTAAACTAATAGAAGAATAAGATTTTTTTAATTTTATTTATTTATTTATTTTTATCCTATTCCTGTATTATTACTACTGTTTGCCAACCCTTTTTCTTCCTGATGGCACACTTTCCCCCAAGAGCTGTTGCAACAAGTAAATTTCTCCATTGTGAGGTCAATCAAGAACTATCTTATCTTATTTCAGGACATGTTTAGTACTACATAACTGCAGTCTTTGCGGTTTGCTAATTGAAACTATTCAAATGGCCATTTTGATTCAATTGCAATTAGTTATGCAGCCCCCCCCTGTATTTGTGGTCCCCTATGATCATTGGCGCTGACAACGTACGATTAGCCACAGCCTGAATGGCTAATAAAAGAGTGTACATAGTTAATTATGTCACAGCAGAGAGGTGGATAGGTGGACTGCATTTGAATAATGTGAGCAACGATAACA